>CATIWQ010458736.1:0-10379 GCA_949673415.1 Euphorbia schlechtendalii | reverse complement strand
TCTTTTCAACGGCTTTTATTTGATAAGATTGGAAATAATGGCTCAGCTTCTTTATCAACCAAACCATCATCGTGCAGATTTTCTCCACTAGGGTGTAGCGTGATTCGTACTCGAGTAATTTCTTGCTCAAGTAATAGACCGCATGTTCACTTCTATCTTCATGTTCTTGCACAAGCATGGCTCTAACCGACAATTCCTCAATTGCTAAGCATAGGGTCAGGGGCTTTCCAAGCTCTGGTGGGCGGAGGATAGGTGGGTTTAACAAGTATTGTTTGATTTTGTCAAATGCTACCTAACACTGGTCATTCAGAACCACTGGTATGTCCTTTCGCAGTAGTTTGAAGATTGGTTCACAGATGGTCATGAGTCTAGCGAAGAATCTGCTTACATACTGTAGAGATCTTAAGAAGGATCAGACCTCTTTCTCCATTTTTGATGTGGGCATATCTTTGATGGCTTTGCTTTTATCAGGATCCATTTCGATTCTTGTTTGGTTAACTATATCCCCCAGGAGTTTCCTTGATGTAGCCCCAAATACTCACTTTTTTAGGTTCAGGCATAGATTGTACTTCTTGATTCTGGTGAAAAACTTGTCTAGGATAGCTGGATGCTCCTCTCTGGTGTTAGATTTAACAAGCATATCATCCACATAAACTTCCACCTCCTTATGGATCATATCATGAAGGAGGGTCGTGACGGCCAACTGATATGTTGCGCCATCATTTTTCAAACAAAATGACATCACCTTGTAGCATAATACACCCCATTCAGTGATAAATGTTGTCTTTATTTTATCTATTATAGCCATCAATATCTGGGTATAGCTTAACCATCCATGAAAGAATACATAGCCACCCTTGCTGCATTGTCGACCGATACATCTATGTGGGGTAGGGGGAAATCATCTTTTGGGGAGGCTTTATTTAGGTCCCTAAAATCCACACAAACTCTAACCTTTCCATCCTTCTTTGCTACTAGGACAATATTGGCTAACCACACGGGTATTCAACCACTTCTATGAATTTAGCTTCAATTTGTTTTGCCAACTCAACCTTTACCTTTTCTACCCATTCAGGCCTTAAGAGACATAGTTTCTATTTTACCAACTTGATCTGAGGGTCAATTAGGTTATGGTGTTCCGCGATCTATCTGTCTACTCCATGCATGTCCTCATATGGCTAAGAAAACGCTACCATGTGACATTTAAGTAAATTTGTGATCTCTCTTTTTTCTTTAGGATTCAAATCATTGGAAATTGTCACCATTTTTGGTGACTTGTTCGTACCCTAGTTAATTTCGTTTAATGATGTGTCATGAATGTTAAAGACGTTATGCTTATGATCATATGAATGCATGGTGCTGTCAGGCAGAACATCAAACAAGTAAGCAAAATTATCGTATTTCATTGAACTAGCCTCATAGGCAAAATTGTCAAAAACATAGGAAATGTTCATTATTACATCATCTACTTCATCCTCCACATGAGAAGGGCCTTCATTTGTTGCAGTAGGTGTGTCAAGAGTTGGTTCAGCTTTGAGGGCGGCCTATGCCAACTTTTTGGTGAGGAGTCTGATAGTTATATCTTGGTCTCATGCATTGCCCTTTTTCATTAGTTCATTAACAACATTTGTGAATGCTTCTACCACCTCTTCTAGTGCCCCGCCTTTCTCAGAATCTTCTGCTGGGGCTATCTCCAAGATCGGTTCTTCTTCTAGTTTAGAGTCAACAGGGTATTCAATATGTTTCCCTATTGTGAAATCAAACACAACATTGAATATCTCAAGTCCCTTGACCTCTTCCCCATTCAGGATTGTTGGTTTCGGCTCTCCCAGATATGCCCTACTACCTTCAACATCGCAAACGCTAACCATGTTATAGAAAATGGTTCACTTGTGCTTATACATCTTCACGTTTAGTGTGAACCCTAAACCCAATCCAGGCGTGACTAGAACGGGATCGATAACCTTGATGATCCCTTGATGATGTTTTCCCAGGCCTTTTCCAGGGATGAAACCCTACTTCTTCATCTGAGCTTTCAGGCTTATGGGGAAAAAATAATACCCATTTGGAGTTCCGCGCTACTTCTTCTTTCCTTCAGTTGCCATTACCACCCTTAGCCCTTTCACCATTTTTTCCTCAAATGCGGCTGCCGCCATTACTGATTCCTCATCTACTTCTATCATTATTGGATTCCCCTTACAGATAAGCTTTATTTTCTAATGCAGAGTGGAGGGGACCGCCCTTATAGTATGGAACCATGGCCTGCCCAGGAGCAGCGAATAAGTTACTAGGATGTCCAGCGTAGTGAATTTGACATTGGAGGTCACTCCTCCTACAGCGACCTTTGCTTCAAAACTGCCTACTACCCCTCTCTTTGAATCATTATAGGCTCAAATCATTGTGTTTGATTTGGCCAGCATATCCTCCCATAGCCCTAAGTGAGGTAGGACCTTAAGTGGACAAAGATTGAGGGTTGACCCATCATCGACCATTACACATGGTATTGCTCGATAAAAAATTTGAACTCTGATAAATAGGGCCTGATTGTGCAACCCTAGCTCCTATGGCAGCTTCGAATGATCAAAGGTTATAGATGGCGTTTGATGGGGAGTAATTCCTTCCCCAATGGAGGCGCACATCTCAATTATCGAGGTTGTAGGCGTGGAAGGCAATTCCATCAACCTCTTAATCAGGCCCACCTTATGCTTCTTGGATGTCTCAAGCAACCTCCATATATTTTATTTCGCCTGAGACCCTTTCAACTAATTCACCAAAGGGTTTACATCTAGCATGTCTTCATCCACCTTTGGGGGTAGAGGTGGCTCAGGTTGTTCCCTTTTAATTTCTTCAAGCCTGGAGTCGTTAAGTTATACCACCTCTTCCCTTCGAAAAACTTGACCACTCCGGGTCACTCTCAGCACTCCATCCTCCATCACCCTCATTTCCATAGAATTTACCCAGGGGTATTGGTCATGTCCATCCTAGGTTTGGCCACGTCACCCCTTCAATTTGTAGGAATCCAAATATATAAGCTTCCTCCCACTATGGATGGTCTCTGCCTCAACTGAGGTCCCTTCTTCTATCTTCCTTTTTCTTCTCGATTTAGGAACATAAGCATCAAGGTCGATGGGTACCCTTACTTGTTTTTAACCTTATTCTACTTCTACCGTGTCTCTTCATGGTTCAGTCCCCTCTGCAAAGAATACTTCTACCAATAGATTTTCTTCTATCCCTTCTCCTTCACCTACCACCATATTTACCCCTAGGTTGGATCTGGATAACATCACCAGTACAGAATTAGTGGGTATCCCCGTCCCTACAGCGAGGACACTGTAGTGCCTGACAGTTATCTCTTTATCGAGGTGATGAACATGGTATGACAGCTCATCAAAATCTGGGATAGACAACCTTGATAGATGGTAGTGGTACTAGCCTCGTGATCCCCCTATTATCAACTATACACCTGAAGGTTCCGATGGTCTTGCCAATAGCACTACATAGATAAACATACACCACTTTATGTAGGCGGTGAGTGATTCTCCCTCCTTTGTTTACAAGTGAGAAAATCTCGCATACTTAGGTTTGGGGGCTCTAAGAATGTAAACTCCATTTGGAACTCCGCTGCAATATAGTTCTAATTGTTCTTGGTCTGTTCTGACTGCATGTCATACCATTGACTTGCTACTCCTACTAGTGAGCATGGAAATAATGTTGCTATCATGTTCTGAGAAAGACCCTGTGCTCAGCATAGGGTATAAAATTTAGACAGATGGGATGATGGCACGTCATTCCCATTAAAAACTGACATTCCGACCAAACTAAAATTGGCCCTCGCAACTTCCTCCCTTTCTCAAATAACCCGATTACTTGATTGAGATTCAAAGATCTCCATCACATCATTTGAGCCCATTCCTGACTTGATCACCATAACATACTATTCTCCCTTACTAGTCGGTGCTTCTCCTGACAGTTCCCTCCCTATGCGAAGTGACATAGGTTTCTTGCCAGTAAATACCAACATTCTAACAAGGTTGATCTCAGAAGTCTTGATCTCGCCTCCCTACCCGTGATAACTCGACTCCTCCTCTAGCATCTTCAAAACATGATTAGGATCCCTTCTTGATCTAATTATCATTACAAACTCCCCAAGCCCTTCGGATACACACTTCAAGACAGTTGCCTTCTCTAGCCCAGAGTTGATCATCCCTACTTTTACTTCAAAATTTGGCAAAGGGTTGTTCTTTGTGCTTGGCTTAAGTGCAGGCTCATGGATGATCTTATCATCTACTAACTTCTGGATAGCCTTTAGAAGTTCCTTGCAGTTGTTTGTACGATGCTTGAGAGCTACATGGTAATGGCAGTATTTGTTTTTATCCTCGGGCTTAGGAGGGACAGGCTTCTTTAGGCTCTCTAACTGATTAAGTTCTTGCAATTTAGTGAACATGAACCCAAGATTAGTAGTGTATGGAGAGATTCCATGGTACTCCTCTTTTAGTAGTCTGATAGCGACCACCTTCTCCTCCTGCACCAATTGCACTGCTGGTTATTTTGCTTTCACCTACACCAGGTTGGAGTCATTATTCCCGTAATACAATTTGGCTGCCTGCTGCCCCATTTCTACCTCCATCGCATCATATAGTTCTATCTTTTTAGCTCGAATAAACACTTCCTAGTAAGTATGGAAGGTTTCTGACCCTAGCCTTTTTAGATAACATGGCAATGCTCCATCCAAGAGTTCCATGATTATCTTTGGCAAGATCATGCAAGACTATAAACATATCTGCGTGTCCATCCACCTTGTAGAGTAAGGCTTGAAGCTCTCCCCCTATTTCTATCTCACTACCTCTAAGTTCTGCATAATAGTGATCATCAAAGTATTGAAATCATAGTGATCTACCATAGCTTGGGACAGACATCCCCAGTCATAAGCTATGTCTATTGGTAGATTCCTATACCACTCATTTACGGGGCTGCCCAATGTAAAGACGAACAATTTGGCCATTATACGATCATTGATCCTCAGGGCCCTCATCACATTTTGATAATGTGCAATATGTGCATGAGGATACGTGTTGCAGTGTATTTTTCAAACTGGGGCATAGCAAAAGTTAGAGGTGGAGTATCCTCATCTCTGGTTATTGACTGTATTGGGATAGCACCCATCTACCCCTGTGCCATGAGCCCTCCATGAGTGACTAAGAACTACTACCATAATTTAGCCATTCCAAGCTACTGGAGGATACTGTTTGGAGTTCTAGAGAACCCACCATATTGTGTACCCAAGTTGTACGGTCCCTGACCCTGGAACGCTTGAGGCGGTGTACCCTAACTGGGCACCAAAGGTTGAGCAAATGGAATGAAGTTGGAGGAGGGTCTGATCTCTGGCAACCCCACTGCTCTGGGTGCTAGTGAAGTTTGTCTAGGTTTGACCTAGGAAGAATTATCCACCCATCTGTGGTTGAGAAGTGAGTCATACATCATATGGCCAAACTGCAGCTAACCCTATCCTGACCCAAACTAACAGTAAGTTGGAGCGACCATCCTAGCAGTCGGGAATACCGCAGCAGAAGATGATGGTCCTCCCGATAGAGCCATGCCAACCATGTTCAAGCTAGGTCCCCCTTCATTTGCCCTATGCTCGGGCTGCCCCACCCTAGTATGGTGGTTGATGATTGATGCGAACTGGTCACTATTAGAAAAGGCATTCATTGTCGTAGCAATCTCGGCACTCACAGAGGATTGATTCAATTATAGATTCTGTCCAACCCTGAAATTCTACTCTTCTACAACATTTCCTCTTGTTGGTTTGCCATGTTATTGAGAATGCATGGGGTACTATGTTCTGAATCTGAGCTTTCACTAGAGTCTGTGTACGGGATTCACTCTTGGTGAGCTGTGGTTGGAGAGATGCGGATCAAATGGTGAGAACCCTATTCCAAGCCATCTGGTGGATAGGATTTTTTCTAGATGAAATATACATGGAGATCGACAAGGAATGCATGTAAAGTTATGATACATGATTGATGCATGAGATGCTAATGTTGTGGCTGCATAAAAGGTTAACGTGCTATAATGCAAGATAAAAATCAACAAATATAAGATCGTTAGTTCAGGTGATAAGAATGTGAGAATGATAATCCTACGGATTCGAGATTTACACTCTATCCGTGGGACAGTGTGAACGGGAATGCTGTGATGATGTGACCTACCTACTCGTGTGGTGGTAGGTCAAGAATTCGAGATCAGGCATTATGACTAGATCTCATGAAGATGTCCTATTATTTTTTGGGTAAGCGGTGTGACATACCGTATGAAAATTAGTTTAAATGAGCATGGAAATAACCATCATGTGTAGTACTTAGATGAATGTTTTGGTTCTTTTACCCCGTTAGGGCAAGGTTTTAGATGTTAGTGGACATCATTACAAAAGGTATGTGGTGATGTATGAGTTATTGCCTTTTGTAGGTGGGTAGTTTGGGTAAGTGGTCACCATGATTGAGGGCAAGGTAAGATTTCGGAAGTAAGTTCACCCCGTGTGGGCTTTAGGTTAAGGTATCAACTATGATATCCTTTATTGTGGGGAAATGTGTTTTTCCTTGTCCAAACTTTTGGTATGTATAATTAACCTGGAAGGGCTGTGAATCGGATGCTAGATGTGCATTACACAAAAATTTGGGTAGGTTTTATCTTAAGAGTCGGACATCGTGTTGATGTCACGCTAAAGGGGAAGTGATGTTACATGATTCTAATTGGGTTCATGTTATTCTAGGGTGACATGATCTCGAGTGTCAACTAAGTCCTAAATATGAATGACATTCAGTTGGCATTATGGTGATGGTAACATGATGTGTTCATTCTAATAAGTGTATACATTCAAGTGTTTGCATTAAGATTCGTGGTTAGCATGTCACATTTGTACGATGCATGATGAATAAAAAAGCTTACACATTGCACATAACACATAATATCCAACTTCCAACCATACAACTCCCACGTGTAGGGTTTTTGGCTAGTCTCTATCCAAGGTTTGGTTCATCTTAGTACCGTGAAGATACTAAGGAGCCTGCAAGAAATTATAATGCATGGTTCGTTTATTGGGTAACACCCTAGGGAAAATGCATATGGTCTATTTACATGAGGTTTATAAATGGGATGTTGATGTAGAAGGTTCTTGTTGCACTAAAATACACTCCAAGCCCCTCCCCAAATAGGTTCTAACGAGGGAGGTACATGTGATATGGCAACAAGTGCTCCACTCGCTCAAGTACTATCTTTTCTCAGGGAGGCAGATTAGTACAAGAGAAAGCTTCACAGTAATAGGGGTACCTTAGACTTACGGGCTAATCCCTTCCATTGCAATGTGAAACTATGAATACGTCACAATTAAGAAAATAGAGAATAATGTGATCAATAATTTTTTGCACTTATCCAAAATCTAAAACCTTTGAAAAAAAAAGTTTTTAGAAAAAATCCCTAGCAGAATAGCCACTGTGAGCAGACGAGACGGAGTGGTGGGCCGAGAGCGCACGGAGATAATAGGCGCAGTCCATCGGGGCTTTTTAAAAATAAAAATTGTGCCGGGTCGAGGACCCTAAAAAGTTGAAAGAGAAAGCGAAACTATTTTATATAGGTCAAAAATGAATCCTCCATCTCTTAGTGTAGTGTCGCCACCTGGATTAGCTCTTCAGGAATTAAAGTCCTGTGAGGTTTAACATTTAGGGGATGGCCCAATAAGATAGAGACTCGGGTTCGGGATAAGTTGATTCTTTCTCATTGGATCACATTATATTACATCTACAAAAAATAATTATTTTCTTAATTGTGCATATTCGCACTTAGGTCATTTTCGAGTTATTGTCCATGATTCACGTATATTTAAAAGCAATAAATCCATCCACAAAGTAGTAAATAAATGCGGAAAAGTAAAGATTACAAATTACAAAACCTCGGGGGATGCAACCGCTTGCCTAATCTATTAATTACATTTCCCAAAAAAAATGAAATTGAGATACCCGAAGGAAAATTAAAACCCTAAACATACATCTAATCCTAATCTACCTGCATCCACAAAGGTTAGCATAGGGGATATAATCATATTGCGCATATGCTCGATTTTGAATTTAGCGAGGCCCGTATACCCTATATAAAAGAAAATTGATCGCAATAATGAATTTATAGTTTAAATAAAACGGTTCATTTTATTAGCACATTGGTTGCTTATTTTAATTAATGAAATTTCTCGCATGGTAAAATGGTGAGGACTGTTATTCGGGAATATGTTTTATTCCCTTCGTGGGATTATTGTAATATACATCTCCTTTAGTAAAGAAATATAGATGAAGAAGAATTACTACATTTGGATAAAATAATATACTGAAAATCCTAGGTCCATAGATGAAAATAGATTAAGAAATAGAACACCAAAAGCACGAAATTATCAATTCTAGGAACTCAGAAGCTTACCCTTACGGAATGAATCCACTTTGAAGATATCTGATCGACCTTAGGAAGTCCTCATCGTTTAGTTTAGGTAAAAAAGGTTGTAGTAGAGTTCAAAAAATAGTTGTCTAGTTCTTGGAAAGTGATGCAATTCTAAAAGCTATTTTTTGTCTGAAAATTTTTGATCCTGTTTATTGAAAAATTCTCAACTATTTATAGGAAAAGAACCCAAAAATCCAAGAAAGGAAGGCAATTATGGCGAGGAGGCTCGCCGGAAAAAGTTCAGCGAGGCTCCTCACCGAATTTCTGGTGAGGCTCACCAATCTCTTTGGCGAGCCTTGCCGAGGTTTGCCTCGCCAAACCTTTTAGCGAGGTAGGCTCCGTATTTGATTTCTCATGGTTTTTTTGTAATTTTTGTGTATTTTTTTAATTTATTTCTGAATTAAAGGAAAGAATAAATTATTTTATTAGAAACGTCCTTTTGAATTCGAAGACGAGGAAGATTCCCATTTGGAGACATCTGGATACTAATAAATTTTATGATTCAAGGATAAAATCTTGAAAAGCAGTCATCATTGAACGTGCAAGTAGGTGCGAATTTCCGTGCTCATAATAGACTACCGATCTTATGGGTGGAACACACTTAGTTTGCTCGCCTTGAGTACGGGGTTACCGAGACTACGGGGATTGAAAGATTCTATTGTGGATGGCTAGGAGCGATTAGGTCTCTGATAAACCATGAGCGGTATGTTTGGGTGATGCACGAGTGGTTGAAGAAGAAAGACGGGTTGAGCCCTTATAGCCGTAGGTAGTGCCATCATGATGACTTGTCAAGAATGATACATTTTTTTAAGAAAAAAGAAAGTAATCAAAATTTTCTTAGAATATACAATGTGGTATGATTCTATCGGATTTATTTATCTTTTCTTTTTTTCTAAGTAAAGACTTTTGAACTAATTGGAATGTAAAATGTTTGTTTTTTACTTGTGATGTTTTCACCGTTGGTATTCATATATTTTGATAAACATACAGATTAATATTCTCAGTAACAAATGATATCTTTATTGATGAAACAAATAGAAGTACAAATGTTTCGAGTGATCTGACTCTTGCCATTAGCTATCCCTCTCAGGTTTTCTAACTAATGAATTTATTTGTCAATTATTGTCCTAAGTTTTACTTGAATCGCCCTTTCGAGTTTCAACTCAGCAGACTATTTTGCTTTATTTTGCGAAGAAAGGCCCTAATTTTTTCTCAATTAACCAAGCATTATTTGACAGGCTTATTTACATATATCTTAATTTCATTTTGTACTACTTTTCTGGATTCATTTCTTTTCCTAAACGTAGTAGCGCTTAAGATTATCTTGATTGACCGGGTTGACGAATTTGTTTCCATTCATGATCTTGACTGCCCCTTTATTTGGCACTTTCTTGACTATAAACAGACCTTCCCAATTTTTTTAGAATTTCCTTTTGACGTCCACGTTTGAAGGCCTTAGCTGCTTAAACACTAAGTCTCCTACTTTTAGGGGTTTCCTCTTATGCTTGACTTTATTATTATACACTCTGACCATCCACTGGTGATACATTTATAGGTGATCCATGCTTTGAGAAGGTTCTCATCAATCATATTGAGTTGCTCAAACCTAGCTCTGATCCATTCTGACTCCCCTAACTTAACTTCCAAGGCTATCCTTAAAGATCCCACCTCTGTTTCCATTAGTAAGACCTCCTCCATTCCGTATACTAGTGAGAAAGAAGTCTGATTTGTAGGGGTCTAAATGCTCATTCTGAATTCTCCATAATATGACATTCATGGCATTTCTTAACCTCCGTGACATAGTCTGCGACTATAGTTGTCCAATAGTACCCTTAACGTTGGATCTTCTTGGCTAAGGCTAAGCCGTTCATGTGGGGGCCACAATCACCTGCATGCAT
>CATIWQ010458702.1:0-17077 GCA_949673415.1 Euphorbia schlechtendalii | reverse complement strand
TATTCCCTTCATGGGGGTGTTCTAACATACATCTCCTTTTAATAAAGAAAAAGATGAAGAAGAATTACAACAGTTAAAATAAAATAAAAGAAGCGAAAGTCCTAGGTTCACAGAAGAAATCAGAAGAAGAAATTAAACACTGAAAGTATGGGAATCGCAATTCTAGGAACTCAGAGGCTTACCCATACTGAACGAATTCACTTCGAAGAAATCTAATCGGTCTTTGAGAAATCCTCCTCGTCTTTTTGTTTAGGTAAAAAATGTTGTAGTAGAAAGTCCAAAAATTGTTTGTTTTATTCTTGGAATTCGAAGTCGTTCTAAAAGCTATATTTTTGTCTGATAATTTCAGGATCTCTTTAATCTAAAAAAGACCCGACTATTAATAGGAAAATCTCGAAAAATCCAAAAAAGGTAAGATTTTCCGGTAAGGGGTCTCGCCAGAAAAAAATCCGGTGATGCCCCTCGCCGGGACTTTGGCTAGGCAGCCTCGCTGAACCCTTTTTGGTGAGGTTCACCTCGCTCGCCTTTGGCGATGCGGACCCCTGGATCTAATTTTCCGTCATGTTTTATGGTTTTTTTTTGTATTTTTTGTTTTTTAATTAATATCTGAATAAAATTAAATATTTTTAAAACGTTCTTCTGAATTAGAGACGAGGAGGATTCCCATCTGGATATGTTAGGATACTCGAAAATTGTGTGATTGAAGGATAAAATCCTGAAAAAGCCATCATCATCGAACGCGCGAGCTGGTACAAGATCACATGCTCACAGCGGTCCACCGGGGTGTTTGAAAAAAGAGAAGCACAGGGTCTGGGACCCTGGAAAAAGGGTAAAAGAGAGAGCAAAACATTTTAGATTTGGTCAAACCTGAATCCGCCATCTCTTAGTGTGGAGTCGCCACCTAGATTAGCTCTTTCCAGGAATAAGAGTCCTGTGAGGCTTGACATCTGGGGCACGGCCCACTAAGACACAGAGATTCGGGTCCGGGATAAGTTGGTTATTTCTTATTGGATCACATTATATTACATCTACAGAAAACCGTATTCTCTTAATTATGCATATTCGCACTTAGGTCGTTTTTAGACTTTATATGCATGATTCACGTATTGCAAAATAATAAACCATCCACAAGGAGGAATAATAAATCATCCACAAAGCAGTAAATAAATGCAAAAAATAAAAGCGGAAAATAAAAATTACAAGGCTTCCAAAAATCGGGGGATGAAACCGCCCGCTAACCTATTATTTACATTTCCCAAAAAAAATTAAAATTGCGATACCCGAAGGGATGTTGAAATCCTAACATACATCTAATCCTAATCTACCTGCATCCACAAAGGTTAGCACAGGGGATATCACTTATGTTCGATTTTGAACTTGGCGAGGCCAGAGTGGCTTAAAAAAATGAAAATCAATCACGGTAATGTGTTTATTATTTAAATAAAACAATTCATTTAATTAACACATTGGATGCTCATTTTAATTCATGAAATTGATCGCATGGTGAATTGATGAGGGCTGTTATCCTGGAATATGTTTTATTCCCTTCTTGGGGGTGTTCTAACATACAACATTTCCTTTTAGTAAAGAAAAATAGATGAAGAAGAATTACAGCACTTGTATAAAATAAAAATATAAAAAAAATAAAATCCTAGGTTCAGAAGTCAAATCAGAAGAAAAAGATAAACACCAAAAACACGAAAATTGCAGTTATAGGAACTCAAAGGCTTACCCTTACGCAATGAATCCACTTCGAAGATATCCGATCGGCGTTGAAAATCCTCCTCATCCTTTAGTTTAGGTAAAAAAATTGCCTTGAAAGTCCAAAAATATTCACCTTAATTCTTGGAAGCAGCTTTGAAAGTTATGCTTTTATCTGTAAATTTTTCCAGATCCCAATTATCGAAAAAGACCCTAGTATTTATAGGAGAAATCCCAAAAATCCAAAAACTGTAAGTTTTTCCGGTAAGGGGTCTCGTCGAAAAAGAAGAGTCCAGCGAGGCCCCTCACCGTGACTTTGGCGAGACAAGGGCCTCGCCAAGCTCTTTGGCGAGGCCCCTGCCTTGCCAAGGCTTGCCAAGGGAGCCTTGCCAAGCTCTTTGGTGAGGCCCCTACCTCGCCAAGGGATTGGCGAGGCTCCTGCCTTGCCAAGGGCTTGGCGAGGCTTGCCTCACCGAAGCCTTTTGACGAGGTTTTGCCTCACCCACCTTTGGCGATGTAGGCCCTGGATCTGGTTTTCCACAATGTTTTATGTATTTTTTTGTTTATTTTATATTTTTGAATTAAATAATTTTATTGAAAACATCCTTTTGAATTTAGAGTCGAGAAGGATTCCCATTCGGATGCATTAGGATACTTGAAAATTATGTAATTCAAGGATAAAATTCTGAAAAAAACTATCATCATCGAACACGCAAGCTGGGATAAAATCCCATGCTCACAACGGTATAATTATATATCATATATTGTTTTAGACATTAGTTTAAGTGATATAAAATACGAAATTGAATGTTTAAATAGATAGTTTCAGGATGTTATTTAGAGGAAAATAATTATCTATAGTTAAATTATTTTAGTATCATTTGGGATTGTTATTTATTAGAATTAGTACAGAATAAATATGAGTATATTATAATTATGAGTATTGTTATTTATTCTTAATAATATAAAGGAGACTCAGATTAGACATTTTCTTTGTATAAATAGAATGAGATAAGAATGAATTCATTAGAATTCATCCGAAACTCAGAAAAACCAAAAAGAAATGCAAAACATAGAACCTATAAGCGAAAAGAAGAAGAAGAAGAAAAGGGAAGAAGAGAAAGTAAGAATCAGGTATGTTTTCAATTTTGTAAGGATGTTTTCGTAGGGTTAGAGATAGAATTCTTAGTTAAGATGTAAAGACGAGTTGTAGCTTTCTATGTTAGTGTTCTTGGTGTAAAATTTGGGAATTTGTCAATTAGTGGATTTTATTCTATGATTGATTGAATTCAGACTATTTAGGCAGAATAGTCACAGCAGCAGATTGGGATTCAAACTGATGGTGCGATTTTTATACTAATTGTAAAATTCTAAGAGTTTGATATGTTGTACCCTAACCTATATTATTTATTTTACAAAAAGAATGTGTTCAATCTAAGCTTTATATGAAAGGTTATGGTTGTTTCACTAAGAGTTTCTCAGGTGAAGGGGGACAGATGTAGGGTGTGAAAGATTGATTCACCGAAACTATTATATTTATTGGATGATTTTGAGATTTTAGTAAGTTATACTTGTGTGTCTTAGAAAGAGAATGGCTTTAGTTTCAAGTCGTTTAGTTTAGTATTTTGAAAGTTATGAGTTTTAAGTTAGGCAAGGTCTTGATAGGACCAGATCTAATTTTTGCAGGGAAAAACTGATTTAGTTGGTGAAAGTAAAAATTCACTATAAATCATAAATATGTTGGACAATTCTGAAATTATGATATGTTATATAATTATGAGTTAGAAGTTAAATGAAACTCAAATCATGCTATTTGGATCAGTAATACGAGAGATATGGATTTTAAAAGTTAGTAAGGTCATAAAAGTATAAAGTTCTAATTGTAGGATAATTATTAAGAAAAAAAACTATTCATTGTATAAGAATATGATATAAGTTTGTATTTGTTTATAGGAGCTCAGAATATTGAAGGTGCTCTGGAGGAAGGTTCAAGTCGCTTCTGAGGGAATTAGCTTGGTTAATTTGTGAGTATAAATATGAAATGAACTTGACATTGAATTTGCAAGTGGAATGTGTTGATTGCATTGATGCGTGATTTTGAAAGTGATATGAATTGATGATATTTGGTAATTGAATATACTTGGTATGAATTCATGATATGTTGTATTTGAATATGTGTGATATGATAATTGAGTTGTTGTGAATTGTGAATTATGTATATGTGTATAAGCATTGGTGAACTATTTTGATGAAATGGATTGAGTTATATACTTGATGAAATTGATATATGAAATATATTTATGAAATTTTTGAATCAAACATGATTCCATATGATATATGTACTTGCATAGTGACTGAATGAATTGAAAGAGGAAAAAGTGTGACATACCTTCCAAAATATTGCAATACATGTTCTGTTATCTGGACCTACATGGTCAACCACTTGTTACATGAACCAAAAGGTCATGTCTTGTTATATGGACTAAAAGATCATTGAATTGTTTACAAGGCTGGATAATAAATCAATTGCTATTTATTATATGTTACATTTACCCTTGGGCAATAGTTTGGCTAGTAATGTCACAACAAATAATAAACGACTCATGCATTAATATACAAGTCTAAATATCCATCGAATATGTAAATATGTAACTGTATGAATTTGTGAAATTGTCAGTTCATTGAGTGTTTATATCCACTGAGCTTGTGACTCATTAGAATCGCTATATATTTTTCAGTGTTTTGAAGCTGTAGATAAAGTTTGTACTAGAAGCTCACTACCTGTAAACATCATGGATGAAAGGTCGGTTGGCTTTTCAAACTCTCTCCCCTCGCCAGTATAAGCATATAGAATTGATAAATGTCAGGATGTGAGATTTAGTATATATGTTTTGGATTACGTTAAAATTAAGTAGTAATAGAATGATATAGTGATATGTTTTGTTGTTATATAGATGAACGATCACAAGTATTAGTATGATATAAATATATGTATGATAACTTTTGTTAATATAATTTTTATAAAAAATTTATTGCTATGATTAGTATCCTGTTCTTACAGTATAAGGTAAGGGGTGTTTTAGTTGGTATTAGAGCTAGGTTTCTATATGTCCTACTGTTAGTTGAGTATCCCAAGAAGATACCTTCATTAGACTTAGGATCAAACTTACCGAGTTGCTCCTTGGTGTTAAGAATAAAGCACCTGCTACCAAATGATTTGAGATTACCAATCTTAAGCTTGCGCCCTCGCAAAAGTTCATAAGGTGTTTTCTCCAGAATTGGGTGAATTAAAACCCGATTCAAGATATAATAAGCTATGTTAACAGCTTCTCCCCAAAAGTATTTTGGTAGATTGTTATCACTCAGCATGCATCGAGCCATTTCAACTATTTTTCTATTCTTCCTTTCTACTACCACATTTTATTGAGGCGTATATGGAGAAGAGAAGTTGTGCTCAATACCATGCGTTAAATAGAATTCTTGGAAATGGAAATTCATGAATTCACATCCATGATCACTTCGGATTCTACTGATTTTAGTTCATATTTCATTCATTATCCGGTTAGTGAGCTTGACAATCGATTCATATGTTTCGTCTTTGCAACTTAGCAAGACTACCCAAGTGAATCTCATGAAGTCATCACAACCACCAATGAAAACCTCTTACAACCCAAGCTCATAGGCTGAACTAGGCCAAAAAGATCTTGGTGAGGAGCTCCAACGGTCGCTTAGTTACTACATGATTAATTAACCTAAATGATTTCTTAACTTGCTTACCTTGCTGGCAAGCTAAGCATAGTTAATCTTTTTCAAAGCTGATGCTGGGTAAACCCACAACTAATTATTTTTTTTACCATTTTTGGATAAAATGTTCATATTTATATGACCCAAACTTCTATGCCAAAGCCATGAATTATCCTCCTAAGATACAAGACACACATTAGTGGAGCTAGGGGATAAATCAATCATATATACATTATTGACTCTAGAAGCAAAGAGAATAGTTGAGTCAGTGTGACAATTAATAATTGAACAGCCTGCTGAGTTAAATGTAACCCATCTGCTTTGTCACAAAGCTGGGCTACACTAAGTAAGTTGAACTTCAAACCTTTTACCAGAGAAACCTCTTCGATTGAAAGAGAGACACCCTCAGTGCCACAACCTACATTCTTGCCTTTTTGGTTATCTCCAAAGCTGAAACTTCCATTTCTTTTACACTCCAATAAAATGAACTGACTTTCATCTCCCGTCATATGCCTTGAGCATCCACTAGGGTTGTGCATTCGGTCGAAATCGAACCGAATTAATCAAAAACTAAATAAGGAAAATATTGTTAACTGAACCAAACCAAATAAGATTTAAATTGAATTAACCAAACTAAAATAAATTACTCGGTTTGGTTAAAAACATAATCAAATCAAATTTTTAAATTAATTAACAAAAATTTTAAACTCTAACACTTAAAATACAAAATGCACATCCAATATAAGTATTACAATGAATTAAATGGCTTAGTAGAGACACATAAAAGAATAAAAGTGCATTTTTTAGAAGAGGAATAAGGGTATGATATTAAAATAAAATTTTATTATATGTTTATATATATTTCGGTTCGATTCGGTTATTACGATTTTTTCTACACAAAAATTGAACCGAACCGAAGAAACAAAATATCAACATTTTACAAAACGAACGAAATCAAATTTTTAAAATAATCAAACCAAACTAATATTTCAATTTGGTTCGATTCGGTAATTCAGTTACCAAACTATTTGCACACCCCTAGCATCCGCTATCTGAATACCACATTCGAGAGTCATCAGCGGATCTAAGGCTCACCTGCAAAACAATTACATTTTCTTAGGTACCCATGCTTTCAAGCTGGGTCCTCCTTTGTTAGCAGTGCTTGAATTACTCCAGTCGTACTTTTCATAATAACCATTTTTATGCCTACACAGAACTGTGGCATGTCCAGCTTTCCCACAAAAACCACACATCATTTTTGTTTTGGGCTGGCTCGCTTTCTTCTTTTTAGAGGAATTATTCCTCTTAGAATTGTGAGTTTGGTTACTCAGAGGTTGATTGTTGGCTGGAGGAGGATCTCGTTTCTTCTTCAAAGCTATTATCTTAATAGTCAACTCATCTAATTGCTTAGTGAGCTTACTGGTTAAATAATCTTGATACTCAGCTTTTTCATGAAGAATGTGGATATCAAGAGACAAGGAAGCGATAATGTCTTCCAAATATTCACTTTTTCGTACTAGCTCTTTGATGTTTTTCATTGACTTGTTAGTCAATTTCATAACATCGAAGAGAGCCTGGGCGAACTCTTCAATTAACAAAGGGATTTCAAAATTTACCTCATCTTGAGGAGCTTTCCCTTTGTTACGCTCAGCTTCAGAGTCAGCAGCGGGTAGACATCTACCTAAGGTAGACACTGAGCCTTCACCCCTTCCATTCTCGATGGCCATAAGACAAAGGTTGGCTAAATTAGTTGCTTCCTCATCAAATGATGTGGACTCTCTTGAATCGCTCCAAGTGGCAGCAAGTGCCTCATTCTTCTTATTGAACCTCTTCTTGAATCTGTCCTTCTTCGCCTTTGGACAGCTTGATTGGATGGCCTTTTTCTCCACAGCCAAAGCATTTGATATCTTTGTTGTGCTCCTTCTTAAGTCCTTCCTCAGCTCCACGTCCATGCTGAGTTGACTTATTTTTAGCAGGAAACTTCTTCTTGCTGAACTTCCCCTCTCATAAAGTGTTTGAAATGCCTAGTCAGGAGGGCCATTTGCTCATCAGAGTCGTGGCTGGTGGACTCATCAGATAAATTTGCTTTCAAGACAATGACTTTGCCCTCTCTTTCCTTACCTCGACTCCTGTTGGAGTCATCACAATACTTCCTCAGAGACATTTCATGAGTCAATAAGGTGCCAATCAACTCATCATAGCTGTAGGTTTTAAGATCACGAGCCTCCTCAAGAGCGCTCTTCTTGGAATACCACTCTCAGGTAAGAATGCGGAGAATCTTCTTCACTAGCTCTTCCTCGGTGAACTCCTTCCCTAATCTCTTCAATTCATTAACGATGTTAATGAACTTGGTATTCATGCTTTGAATACCCTCGTTGGCACCCATTGATAATATCTCATACTCCCTCAACATGAGACTAATCTTCAACTCTTTGACCTTATCTATCCCCTCATAGGTAATCTCTAGCTTTTTTGAGATTTCTTATGCTGTCTCACAACCCGAGACTCTGTTAAATTCAATAAGATCTAGCGAATAGTGTAAGTAGTTAATCCCTACGGCATTCTCTTTGAGAAGCCTCATATCAACATCATCGTAGTCTTCTGGATCTACTGGAACATGAATTCTATTCCTCACGATAGTGGGAACTCTAGGACCAAGCTCGATAGCTAGCCAAGCTTTCATGCTTTGTAATTGAATGAAATTTTTCATGTGATTTTTCCATAACATGTAATGATTACCATCAAAAAGAGGTGGCCTGGGCATTCCCTCCTTCAGGAGAACTGCCTAACTTGAGCCAGAACCGTAGTTGTTGTAAATGATTTATGGATCTTTACTCAAAGATGATTAGTCAATAAGTTGAGCACTTGCTCTGATACCGCTTTTTGGTCCTTGGAAGCTTATAAAACACCATAGATGGGGGTGAATGCATTTCTTGGTTACTTTTTGGATTTATAAATGAAGAATTAAACCAAGTTAAGTTTTTAAATGTGTGTTGAGTTAGTCTAAAAAATTATAAACTGCTCAACTTCACTAGCACAGTTTTTCTGCAATCTCTTGTTGAGTACTCTACTCTACACAACTCTACACAGATTGGTTTTTCAAGTAAAAATACTTAACGATAGAAAAAATGATGGATGATATGAACGCTATAAAAGCTTAAAGCGAAAGTAAGAACTTCAACACCTGATTTATCCTGGTTCAGCCCCGAGCCTACCTCTAGTCCCCGGATTCCTTCTTCGAGCTTAAATCCACTAATGATCCTTCCTTACTTAGGTGGAGCAACCTTTACTACGGGTAGACAGTTTTACAGAAAATACCTTTCTTTCTAACTACCACTCAACTCGATTTGGGTACCCTTCCCAAACTGACACTCAATATTCTAATAAATGTTTACAAACTAAATTCAACTTATAAAATGTTGAATCCTTACAATGTAAAATCTAGAAGTGATTCTCTCTATTACAAACAGATTGGAATTGAATGTTTGTTGATTGCTTGAATTTAGAATTTCTTGAAGCTGGGAGTAATTGTGCAGAGTTTTAACTCTTAAAGAAATTCGAGGTGATTCACCAAGTTTGAACGTCTGCTTCAGTCTTCTATTTATACTTGAAGCTTTGCGAAGTAGCAGTTGCAAACTTCTCGTCCTTGCAGTTCTGCAATTTCTCTTCTCTTCATATCTTTCGAATCTTCCCGTTAGAGACAAATTCCATGACATTTAGAGATAGAAATTCTAATGTTGAGGTGCATTAAAATTCCTTTGACAAATTCTCTTTTGTCTTCAAGAAAAACGATCTGAGAGAGAGGCGTGCGAAATGCAACGTGGAAACTTGAGATTGGTTGACATTGCTAACACTTGCAGAGGCACGCGGAGACACTGAGAAGCGGCGCATGACAGAGAATTCATTTTGCCTTGGACTTTAGTGAGGAATCTCCGACATTCTGTACTGACACCTTTTATCTTGGGAGGACCACTTGAAATCTTCTTCAAATTCAGCGCTTTTTATCCTAAAAGGCATCGAAAGAATATTCTGTTTCTCTTAGAAAGCGTTAGTAGCACAAGTGTCATTTTATTCTCTAAGTGTTAAACAATATAGCTTTTAATTAATAAAAGCTAACTCAGCTCTTTCTAAACTACGTAGTACTCAGCAAGGCTTAGCTTTTCTTACTCTAAGCCGTAATTTAATTAATAACTCAGCAAACTAAGTTGTTTTTCTTCAAACAAACTCAAGTCAGCCTCATTAATTAAAAGTATACTTAGTACTCAATTAATTTTACTATCCTAGACAGTTTGCTATTTCCAAAACGTTTAAGTACTGTGAGGTACTATTAACTTGGGTTTTACAATATCCTAGCCTAAGGGTGAAGACTGAATTTCTAACATCTAAAAGTATCATGTTTAGAGTACACTCGAGGTGAGATGGAAATTTTTTTATCCATTTAATGTAAGTGCAATAAAAAAAGTTGAAAAAATTGCTTTGTATAAATATTATTATATAATCAAAACATTGGTCAGAAAACTAATAAAAACTCGTATAAACAATTCATAAACTTTATATTCCATAAGTTGATAAATAACATATTATTAAAACTATATAAAGTTAAGATCTAAATATTTAATATTAAATTGCTAAAAAACAAACAATAAATAATTCATAACCAAATATTCATATAATATAAGCACTACATATGTAAAATTGCAAAATATATGTAGCAAAAGTCATAAGGTATGTACTTTAAACCCTAAACACACACATATATAATTAAGTACATAAATATAATATTTTCTATATATAATTTTTTTAAAATGAAATTGAGTTCGGAAAATTCGGGTCCAAATATTCTTAAAATGAAAGAAAAAGGAGGCAAAAGTAAATTAATAAAGAAGAAAAAAGCAAAACAGAAAGAAGAAAAAGAAAACCTAACATTGCATACTAACCCATATACAAATATTTGGAAAAAGTAATTAATTTGTAAATTTTGAATAGGAGGACTTTCTAACGTGAAAAAAATATTAAAATTAGAAATTCCAATTCAGTTATTAATTTAAGTTTTTATTCGTTTGAGCATAGATCCTTAATTAAAAAGTTAATATTTTAAAATAAACACGATGTAATAACTATTTCAAATTAAATATTTTGGTTTTTTTATTAATCAACTACATTTAACAATTAAAGAGGTATAGTACAAATTGTACTACTCATTTTTTATAGGTGAGACTAAATTGATTTTATAACTATTTGGGTTGATATCACTGCAAGAAATCGATTATTTTGTGACAAGCAATGTCACAAAAACGCAAAATGTTGTCACATATAACATTGTGTGACAATAAATAGTTGTCACGGAATCGTCGCTAATATTAGAGTTACTGATAATATTATCGTCACTATTAAGAGGCCCAATTTTCGAATCAATTGTTGTCACAAATATTTAAAATATTTTGTGACAACATTTATTGTAATTGATACGGAAACAAGTCGTCACAAAATGGGATACTTGTCACGTATAATACATCAAAATGAACTACAAATAATGATAACTCGAAAAAATCATCACAAATAAGTAACTATTTTGATAACATAATTTCTTGTGACAACTTTTATTGTAATGGAAAAAGGAAAATAGTCGTCACAAATGAGCTATTTGTCACTTATAATACTTCAAAATGGACTAAATTATATTGCAACTTTGAAAGGTTGTCACAAAAATAATTATCTATGATAATTAATCGTGTCACAAAAAAATTAAATGTTGTCACACATGTATATATGTGACAAAAGTTATTGTCGTTAATAACTAAGTTACAGATAATATTTCTAAATGTGTTGTCACGAAAATTGTAATTTTTGTGACAATAATTTTGTCATATGAATTTCAGTTGGCACGTATTGTACCACAAATTATACTTAAATTGCATGACAACTATTCTTATTGTCACGGAAATACTAATTGTAATTACTTTTGTTGTCACTTAATGTATAGTGACAACATTTTACTTTAATTACAACCTTTATTTGACACCATCAATCTATAGTGACAACATCGTTAGTAACATTAAATATTTGTAACAATTTTGGATTGAAGGAAACCCAAAAGTAAATATATTAATTTAGAAAACTCAGAAAAATAATAATTAAAGAAGAAACTTTAATTAATGAAATAAAATAAAAAGTGATCAGAATAAACTAAATGCATATATACTTAAATGGATAAGTCTACAAACAAAGATACTAATACTGCGCACACAATTTAATCATGAAGACCAACAACAAGAACTAATTATATATACTAATTGAAATAGCACGTACTTACAAAATTCACTAGACATGGAGAAACAGGATCTAAGATGTTTGCATAAATGAGAGAGGCAACTTGGTAGACTGTTCACATGATAAGGGTTTGTTTGGTATTACTTTTCAAGTTGTTGTACCAAGAAGTTGCTCTCACAAACTTTTCATAGAATTACATACATATATTAGCTTTGAACAACACATTTTGATCATTCATACTATTTAATTAGGGTCTCCTCTTTCATCTAAAGCACAATAAGAAACATTAGAATAACCAATTGGAGCAAAGATACACCTGTAATTAAACAAGCTACTACTGTCAGGTTCTAAATTTACCTCAGTTTTTTGAACAAGCAAGTTAACTATCAATTCCATACTAAGAATCTTGAATGGCATCATAACACAATATAATGAGCAAAAATATAATTGTAGTACACAAAAGCAGCATATACAAATAAAATTATTTTCTATTTTGCAATGGACGCATAAAAAGACTTGAAAGAGAATGTACTAAACCTTCTTTTTTTTCTTCATCTTTTCTATTTTACCTCCTAGTACTAAAAAGTTGATTGGATTCCATTAACCTAAGAAAGAGGAAAATATCAGAATTTGCAACAATGGATCCATTGAAGATTTATTAATTTATACCTGTAAAACAATAATACATACAATGTTGCAGTCCCATTTTCAGATTGAAGATTTCATTGCGCCAATAACTATAAAGTTTCTTACTAAGACATAAATCATAGGTTGACAGAACGAAACTATTGGTTTTATCTAAAAAGGAGGAATGCTAATAGGACAACAATTTATCCCTGTATCATAACCCATATATTGAAATATTAACAAAGAGATATGTAGAACACAGATCCTTAAACTTACACCTTTATCCTTTACATAAGGATCTGCATCATTGCTTGGATGGTAAAGGTCACCAAATTGCTGCATAACATGCATATCTTGCTATCTTATAAGAAGAATCAACAATTGAATTTTCAGCAAGTTTGACTCGAATACAACCAAGCTTAATACTAAAAAATACAACAATTGAATAAATTCTTGACTACAAAATTCTAAAAAGCAAATAAAAAAAATTCACAACCCTAATACATAATTGGTGCAAATCTATCTTAATGAGGAATTTGATTGGAATCCTGAAATTCATCCGCATTCAATTAGGTGATTCCTGCATTCCTTAAGGCATAATACTCTGTAACTAACATCCTATAAATCAAATTAAAATGATTTACCATTACCAATCAAACAAATAATATATGAATAAAGAAACAAAGTGTGGAGCATACAGATTTTTAGCTACTCACAACATTCTCCCATAGTGTAAGAAAAGGTTTCACTATATTGCTCTGTAAACTCCCATGAGGCATACCAAGCAAAGGTTTCACTGTATTTCCGTGTAAATTCTCATTATAATTCCAATTTCACGTACTCTCCTATTGTATATTCGCACTTAATCTCACTAAACATTTGTGCTGCTTCTGGGTTTGCTAGCGGGTTTAAATTTAGATTGCACAATGACTATAGAAAGGTAAAATAATCATAGCAGTCAAAGGCACGCCTAGGCTCCCAGGTTTGACCTTGTGACTTTAGGTTTCTAGGCTTTTATCTTGCGCCTTGAGTGAGCAAAGGAGCGCCTAGGAGGCTCCTAGGTCAAGGCGCGACCTTGTGCCTCAGCTCCTTGACAACTATGAATATGATAATGTCATACTTTCATGGTCTTGTACAATACAATTCTTCAAATAAAAAATTTAAAATGCTAGTAGTTCTTCATGAACAATGGCAAGGACATGCACATGCTTTCTTCAAATATATTATTTTTATTAAATATAAACGGACATAGAGCAATTAAAATAGCAATTACCTGTGTCCATGTGAGTAAGGAAGCAACATAAAAAATTGGACTCCACTGATTCTGCAGAATATCCAAACAAATGATTCCATACACATAAACTGAAGAACAGGTTAACCAAAAGCGTGAACTACTGCAATAAAAGCATTTAACAATAGTTCCGTTTATTTATCACAACATTTATATGCACCAACTATCTCTTCGACTAGCAAGTGAAAGGAGAAACCTAGATCCATGGCAATTAATTGAGAAGAAAGATAATAAATGACTCATAAACCCGCAATCAATTGGAAAAAAGAAAATCGATCAGGTCAGCTATTTATTTTTTCAACATATTGTTTTAGAATATTTTTTTCATCTGTATATTTCCCTTCAAAATAAGATCCATGATGTTATACTTTTTCCAAACTTGTTTTACCGATACATATTTATTTTATAGTTCTTTTATAGTCGTTACATAGTTTAAACACACACTTAATTAAATACAAATAAATATAAAACAACTATATCAATTTGACATATTACAAGTAAACTATAGCAAAAATATAACATAATTACATCAATTTGAATAAATTATAAGATAACTATAAAATGCGATTTTGTTATATTGAATATATCTATAAGTAAACTATATGGTAACTATATGATAACTATAAAATGCGATTTGGTTATATCAAAAATAAATTCAAATACAAAAAATAAATAAAAACACATAAATATAACATGTTTACATTAATTATAAATACTATAAATAAAGTATAATAAAATCATGGTAAAAAATACAAAAAATTACGTTATTTTGAAATAACTATAAGATAACTATAAAATCTGATGAGGTTATCATAAGGTGGTAGAAATGTAAATTCAAAACCTTGATAATACATTTTTGACAATTAAATTAAGTAATAGACAAAAAAGTAATTATTTATACCAAACATTGTATTTTTTGTGTATTTCTCTTTTTTCAATTTCATTTTATTTTCAGTTTTCAATTTTATCTTTTTCTTTTTTTTTTAATTTGTTTATTTCGGCTATCTACTGTTCCCAGTTTACATCACGTTGGTTACATTCAAGTTCATTAATTTCATTTCATGTTCTTTCAGTTAGTTGCAATAATTGATACAAATAATCATAATTATAATTCAAAATAAAATAAATATAAAATTATAATTTAATAGTTAGCAAAAATCACTACAAAAACCTATAATTACTCACCAAGTTGTCTTGTTTTAGGTTTCAAACGACTTGTAGTATTTGTAAATATTTTATGTAACTTTTTAAGTAACATATATGTTTTTTTAAATAACTCATGACTTTTCTTTTTTTTTTTTTTCATATACTCTTCGTATACATTTTGCATAATTAACTTTCTTGTAAATTTATTATTCAAATTTTATATAACTTTTCTGTAACTTTTTTTATACCTTTAGAGGGAAAACTACATGTAACTTTTTAATACTTTTCGTATACAATATTAATATAACTTTCATGTACATACAAATAATTTTTTAATAACTTTCCTTTTAATATTCTTATACTTCATGTATTCACAATATAAATTTTGTATGCATTTCATATGTGCCTTTTTATAAATTTCATGTAACCTATAATTATATTACTTTTTAAATAACCTATGTGCGGTCTATGATGATTTTGTTTTCAACAAAGTATTTTTACTAATCATCATTGGATATCAATTATCACAATATTGATCAAACGGTAAAAGAGACAAAGTAATAAAAATTTTATATTTAACAACGTCATTATGAAATTTACCAATAACCTATGACTTTCATTTAACTTGTACTTTTTTTTATAACTTTTCATATTACATATTAGTATAAATTTTCTATACTTTTTCTTTATTGTTTCTATAAACTCTCATAGAATTTATAGCTTTTATATAATATTTTCATATAGTTCATGAATATAATATAACTTTCTTATACATTGTCTATAATTTTTATAAAAACTATAACATTATATAACTAACTAAAACATTTTTCAAACTTTACAAATAACGTACTGCTCTTCATTGATTCCATAAATTTTTATAGCTTTCATCTTCATTTCATTATACATTTTTTACAACTTTTTCATTGAACACGTGCTTTCCTATAATTTTTTCGTACATATTCTATGCATTTCCTATTAAGTTTTTTATAGCCTAAATTTTCAACAGCTTTCATAGACCTTAGAACTTTGTTTATAAACGGTCACAAAAATATTTGTTTAAAGTTAAGGTTTTTTGTCATACTCTACAAAAAAATTGAGATACGGAGACAAAAAGTGGAGGACAACTTGTAAATATGGTCTTCAATTGTAGGTTCCTAATTGGCATAGGGGACTTTCGTATTTATTATTCCCGAATGTTTTTCAAAACTGAAAAGGAGACGACATTTTGAATAAGAAGTTTACAGAAAACAATAATTATACGTTCGGAGACAATTAGGGATTTATGCCTGCCAATATCTTTTCATTCTTTATAATTTCTCTTTCTCTTATCTCTTTGAGCTCTACGCCTCCAACGAATGAAAACCCTATTCTCCATACATTTGTTTGCCGTTTCTTCTCCCTCTCCTTCGCATCTCACCCTCTCTTCTTTCCCTCTCCTTCAATTTCACTTCGATCTCTACTACTGTCACCCTCAAATGCTCCACAAACAACTGTTGTTGCCTCGCCGAGGTTGCTGAAATCGCTTTTAGTTGCCGGCGCTGCTTCTGAAATTCAATTCAAGCCACCACAGTTTGTTCCCTCCATTCAATTGAGGCCGCTCGTCTCCTCTTCCGCAAGCTCTTTAATTTCTTTCTTCCGGTATTGAAGGCTCTAACTGTTGAAGTTGCTGAGGTAAAAAATATAGTTATTTTGATAGTTCTATCTCCTGATTGATAATTGGAGATTTGATATCTGCATTTGAGTTTCATCGTGGATTTTGTAAATTATACACGACAGGGAAATTGCTGCAAGTTTAGGGTTTGGATTTGTAACTATGAGTTATATTGAGGAAGCAGAGAAGGTCGGAGATAGGTTTCACCATTATGCGAGTATGCTTCTTTCTGTTCCTTTAACACTTATTATAGAACTAGCGTTAGCATAAAGAAGAAATTGAATCCAGTGGAATTTGGTGCACTTATCAACAGTGAAGAAGGTCAATAGTTTTGAAGTTTTTTTCTATTTAGTAATAAGTTAAGAAGTTATTTGAATGCATCCTATTTCAAAATTGTATTCTTTATTTTGACTTCGATTTCAACTTCAAATATTTTCTAAGCTAAGTTTTAACTTCAAAAGATTTGATTGGTGATATTGTGCAAGAGCTGTAGAAACAGTTGACTATACTTTTTATGTTTCTTTTTTTATTTTGAATATAATGCTTGGACTATGGAACTTCTGTGACATAATGAAGCAAAAACCTGGGAACATATATCACCAGACTTTGTGTTGGAATTTGAATTTACGAGCTTAATTCTATATGTT
>CATIWQ010458680.1:0-21149 GCA_949673415.1 Euphorbia schlechtendalii | reverse complement strand
ATATGTATGTATGTATGTATGTATGTATGTATGTATGTATGTATATATATATTTGTTTTATGAAAATAGACCATGTATATATTAGCATTTAAGGTTTTCTTCATCTCTTTCCTATTTTGCTTTAGCATTATTACCAAGAATCCTAAAGTAATTTCACTGAAAAATTCTTAAAGTATTGGTGCAGCACTACTACCGAGAAGGAAAAATGTTTATACTACTAGAACACTGTTGCATGCTACAGAGAATACGTTTCCCCTTTAATTTACGGTAAATAAAAAACAATTGTTCCATGCTTTTAGTTTGCTTTTCTAAGTGTTCTGTTTTTTCTTTGTTTAGTGTTGCTTTATGATCCTCGGTAGGTATTACCAAAAGGGGGAACGTTTTGCCACCTTAAGTTTTAATTATTTAATAAGAAAAATTAATGGTTTTACACTGGATCAAATCGAAATATTTAGATTCGGTTCGGTTCGGATCGAACAAAATTCTATTAGATTTGGTATTAGGTTCCCAGATTTTCTGTTATTTGGTTCGGTTCAGTTCTTGGACCGAACCGATCAATGCTTTCCCCTGGTTATTTTTATCATAGTTTTGTAAAAAAATAGCACTAATATTTAGAATCTTTCATTTTGTTATATCTTCTTAATTTTATGGTTTAAACCTTTCTTTAGTTTGAATGTTAAGTCAAGTGGTCCAAAGAGAGATATCATGCATGACAATAACATCAAAAAGGTAAGTCGGTCTGACCGGCGTAGTTACTCCGATGCTAAAATCAAACCGAGGCATACAGATCATGAAAAGTGTATTAGATAGTGAATTAGAATTGATTATGGAAATTATGCCCTTGTATAGGGTTTATTTAAAAGTAGATATACGACTCTCTCAATAGTGGCTACTTGTTCCTTCCCTTAAGATTAGAGTTGGTGGACCTTTACAAGGTAAAGTGGACCTCCATGATGCTAGTGCTCCAACACCTTGATATTACTATCCTCGGAATTGTTTCTCTTAATATATTAGCCCAGATAGAAATAACTCAAGGGGATTTTTCTATAAACTTCCTAAAACCTACATATTTTATTTAATAAATTAAGAGAATTTTAGAATTTATCCATGTAATAAATAAAAGTTGATATATTTGCCATCCGAATAAACTAGAATGCATCTCAAGTACTATTCTATACTCTGAGGCAGCCATATGGATCCTGCAGGCCATTGGTTGCTCAACTTACTTAAACCCATTTGACATTAATTGGGCTCAAATTACTCAGACCCATTATTAATAAAGTTAAAACAACAATTTTATTTTGAGCTCCTTTGACCTAATCCTTCAACCAAAAGGGTAAAAAACCCGAGGCCAACTCAATCCAAATCTTCTACACTTACTAAACTTGAATATTCAAGATTTCATTGTTTCTTGACCCATCTGATAAGTACGTACTACACATTACAATAAATTCCAACACCAACATGTACATATAAAAAAGAAATAGGAGTTCCATTTATTATGTATCATATCAGGATCAGCTAATGTAACAAAGCAAGTAAATTGCGATTAATGAGAAATAGATTTACAAAGAGAAGGATGAGCATATCTCGAAGAAAAGCCTCTATAAATAGCATCATCTTCATTATCATCAAAGTTCAGTGCATAACTCAATGCATCATACTTATATCCACTCTCTCCTTTATTTTTTCTATTACTCAATACACTCCTTATGTTCCAACCTCCTCCTCTTCCCTGCCTCGTTGGGTTCGCCCTAGTCGTTACATTTATGTTGTTGTTGCTGATGAATATTCTTCGGTTTTTCGACCATGGAAGAAGCTTCAGCTTTAGACTTCCCCAGCATGAAACCGGCCCCTCTTCTTCTCCGCTTCGAGGAGAACCCCATGAATTTGAGTTCCTCTCCATCTATTTTATGAGAATCAAATTTCTTCTGTTCCCCACAAAATAGTATTACTCTTTTATTACTATATAAACGATTTTTTTTATTTTGGCAAGAGTTAAGAATTGATATTGAGTATTGCTTTTAAGCTATATGATTCTATTCTAAAAGAAGTTGGTGAAATACAAATGCAATGGACAAATTTAACGAACAACGTATATTAAAAAAAGAATATTATTAATGTAGCTTTCCCTTTTTAGATATTTGGTTACCATTTGTAGGCCTTGCTGTGTAGGAAATGTTACCCTTGCTTTGGAATAAAAGATCAAAATATGGGTAGCCCATTTAGTGAAAGTAAATGTCTATATAAAGGAAATGTACAGAATAAAAAAAAGTACATGGCCCTCGTTTCAACATTTGAAAACTGAATAGAATTGTATTAAGTTTAACTTAATTCAATGTACATTTATAATTACGCAGAATTGAATTGAACTGAAGTGAATGAACTGATTTGATATAAAAAATAACATGATCTTACTATGAAATTACATAGCTAATGGCATTGTAAATAGTAAATATCCAAAGAAGAAATTAAATAGGAGTTTGTAATTAATTAATATCAGTATCTAGGGATTACTTCCAAAAATAAAGCATAATCATACAGATAAAAAAATAAAATAAAGTGTCATCTCCAAGCAAGGTGAAATTAGCGTATATAGCTACGTGAAATTAGCGTATGTAACTAAATTTAAGAAAATTTAAGCACTGAATGTAAAAAACTCAGTTACATTGCAACTTACAATAACACTCGATTCTCGAGCACTTTTTGTGAAGGAAAATATGGGGCTTGAATGAGCTGGACTGTATGGGCTTGGACCATGTTACCGAACACTTATTAATTTGGGGTTTTCAGGTAAATTCCGAGGATACAGTATATAAATTTCATATGAACTTTTATCAAATTATAAAAAAATCTTCCTCAAGTTTCAATTTTACATCATTATGTAAAAACTGTTTCAAATTTTGTTTTTTACGTTCTAGATATAAAACTAGTATACATCAGGTATATAACAGATATGTTAAAACAGTTTAGATGAATATAATAGAAGTGTTAAACCAGTTATATAACAGGTATATAACATGTATATAACAGATTTATATAGCAGACGCATAGCAGAAATACAACACATTTACATATAATAGATATATAACAAGTATATATACAGAACGAAAAAATGTAAAATCAAAACATAAGAACGTAAAAATGTAAAATCAGAACATAAAAAATATAAAAAAAATAAAATAATTTCTTAAGAATATAATTTTGTAAATAATAAACCAAAATAAGAACAAAATCGACAATGTCCCTATTAATTTATAAAGGATAGTGAAGTTGTTCTTCAGGTATTTGGGTTTCCCTTCCATGATTGGGTTTTCTATGCGAACTGTTTTAAATTTTATTAGAGATGGAGCACTATCTAGGTATAAGGGTAGAACAGGAAAAGAATGTCGCAAAGTGGTAAAGAAGTTTTGATCAAATCAGTTGCTTCATCTCATCAAAGTTTAAACTTTCACATTAAGTTACACGAGTTTTATGTCGCGCTAGGCTAGACTTGGTTTAAACTTTCTGACGAGGAATAGGCTAGATTGTCTCTTTGAGTTTTACTTCGTTATTAAAGTACATATTAATTTTAAATCTCCAAAAAACTGATACAATTGAAATATATTAAAATATCAGTTGTATTGTTTTTGAACGAACCGATACAATTGAACTTTAATAAACCATATTTTAATATCAATTAAAATAGGTTTTCCAAAACCGATTCAATTAATCTTACAGGTGCATCAGTTTTGAAGACAATACGTTAAAAATTATTACGATCATATTTTAGTATCAATTGAATCGGTTTTGTTAAAATAGATTCAACTAAACTAACATTGTCACAGGTTTTGGAAGTCTAGTACAATTGAAATTTATCTCGATATATTTAAGTATCAATTGAATCGGTTTTGTCAAAACCGATACAACTGAAGTTAAATAAATCATATTTTAGAATCAATTGAATCAATTTTATCAAAACCGATTTGATTGAGCTAACAGTTGCATCGGTTTTTGGAAAATTGATACAAATGTGACAATATAAACTACTAGTGTGTATCTCTTTAAGCATGTTTTCAAGAACCGATTGTATGTATTTGTCTTTGGATAAGAGTGGCTTTTATTTGGTTAGATAAGGTTATTAATTGTTGGCCGAGGAGTCTTCAAGTGAAGAACTTGTAGTGCGTAATGCAAGATCGAATCAAGCTGTTAATAAATTCTAGTGCTTCATTGATGCTAGTGTATTCGATCAAGGGAGCCAATTAGGACATTGAGCGATGCTTTGGAACAATGTCGGAGTTGTTGTATGTGCAAGGAGTTGTCTTCTTCGAGAAAATGGTGACCTTGAAATGGCTGAGATTTTAAGTTGCAGAGAAGCTTTGAGTTGGTTGAAGAGAAGAGGAGTTGAAAGCGTGTGTTATTATATCTTAATGCCTCAATATTGTTTCGTGCTTCAAGAATAATGTCTGTTTTTCTTTTCCATTAAGTCTGAACGATTTTCGTAGTTCAGTTAGATCGTTTACTCATATTCAGCTTGGTTACGTTTAAATGTTTGTGAATCATTTTGCTCATGCTTAGCAAGAGCTGCGGCTTCGTCGACATATTGAGGCGAGTGGAATCACCTACCTACTATGCTCGGGTTATAATGCTCGCTTAAATTATGAGATTTTTCTTTTCACTAAATAAATTTTGATGATCACCAAATGGGATTTGCATAGCTAAGTTTCTAAAGAAAAGTGGACATTCATATAGTTAGGTTCCAGGAGAGTTGTCAACTAGGATGTACACCGGATCAATATATGAAGTTGAATCAACGAATCCATGCTTTAATCTATAACGATACATGTAAAAAATACTTATAATATGATTTTTGTGAGGATAAGGAATATTTGTAAATTTATTTTTGATAAAATTGTAGTATCAAAATTTTGTATGAAACTTTCATTTAAATTGTTGGTTTTAGTTTTTATTATTGTTCTCCTTCTAAATTAAAGCTGCAATATCTTGTACATGTTAATTGGACTTGGTACATCTACAAAGTTGGAAGGGGAAGACATTGATTAAATACCAATTCTTTTATATAAATTTAAAAAATGTTATGATATTGAAACCGAGAGTGGACAATATGCTTGTCAGAGAGAAATATTCACACCGCGTGACTAAAGTTGCTTAGACAAAATTAGAAAAAAAATTATTATTTGAAAAGATAAATACGTTACCATAGCAGTTAGCTATAACTTTATTTTCATCCCCATCCTTAATGTCTTTTAGGCATAAAAAACCTCGTCAATTATATACAGATTCTTGTAACTTCGTATAAGGCAAAATCTTTCACGGGAATGTTGAAGTCTATGATAGTTGTATGCAACATTCCAAAGTGATCGGTATGGATGAAAATAGATCTATGCCCATACCAAATTCATGAAATCAAATATGCTTTTAGAGAATGAATTCCAGCTTTTCAAAATCATCTAATTTGATTTTACTAAAAAAATTGCATATTTAGGGTCAGGTGTGTAATTAAAATCATGGTTTTGAAAACCGAACTGGACCGGCTGGTCAGACCGGGTCGGACCGAAACCGGTCACTGGTCCGGTCGGTTTTCACCGGTTCAAGATCTGGTCAAAGATCGGATGTTGACCGGTTGAACCGGTTACTCCAACCGGCCGGTTCACTTATTCTTGTTCAAAATAATATTTTTTAAAATATTTGCAATGGGTAGGAATCGAACTCATGATCCTCAGCTTATTATTCATTATGCCTACCATTCAACTACAACATTTATTTGATACATATTTGTATTATATTTCTTTTATAATATCTATATAAAATTTTTACTTAGTTTTAAATTACCTATTTACTTTATTTATTTAGTGTATTGTGTAAATAAATTCAATATACCTTATTTAAATAATATTTTTTAAATTTCTAGAAAATCCGGTTCGATCACCGATTTAATCCGGTTGAACCTTAAATCCATGAACCACCCTCTTTATCGGTTCGATGACCAGTTCGGTTCTGAAAACCATGGTTTTCCTAGAATCTCAGTACTTCACCTATCTTATTTATTATATCTAATTGATTATATTAAAAGATTTATCTAATTATATGAATGATAGATTTATTTTAGCTTTGATCAATACTTATAGGCTTCTAGTTCCATTACTTTCTTGATCCAAAACATAGACTGATAGACTTCAATAAGATTCGTTCAAACCTGTCAGGCGAGTCAAATTTAATTTGTCTGATGTTAAATAATAAAGAAAAGGAATTTTTGCAAGATGATCATAAGTAACCGATATGTAAATAATTAGAAATAGAAACGAGACAAAAGCAAATAGAAGAAATTAATGAACTAGGAACAAGACAAACATTTTCCACTTTTATACATAAAGAATGGAAGAAAAAGCCAATCTTGACGGGCGAAATTTGCTCTAATTTGGACACCAAAACAGTATAAATTATCTAAATATTTTTTGTTCTAAGGATGGATTTTATTATATTCTTGAATTCTTAACCTTCATTCCCTAGTATAAGTCTTCTGTCCATTTTTCATAAGCATTCTTGTCTTGAATGTTATTTGACGTCATTTGATTTAAATAATCGGTCAACATTTTTTTTTTTTGAAAAATCTCCGGAAGAACAATGTATCTTTCCATAGGAAAAAGTGTGGGGTAGGTGAAAATTTCGGAATGAACGTCCCAATCAGATTAATATGTTCGCTTGCCTACAAAACACTCACTTCTCTTTTCATTCATTAATAAAAATCGTTCTCCAAAGGAGAAACAGAGGTTTGGGAGCATAAACACGTCACTCGATTCAAATGGTAAAGAACGCCTATTACAAGAGAAAATAAACTTACAATGGTAATAACTCGCTAGAAAATACCTACTTCGCCAACTTGGTCTTCGAAAATCACTTTGTTCCTTCGTCTTCAAATATTCAATGCAATGAAGAACCATAGCGACGTCACAAAGTCCCGACATAGACCCATTCGGAATAGAGCTCGCCAACATTCCAAGAAGCTATGTCCCGACTCCGAGCTTGTTACCACCACACCGAACATGCGAAATAGTTCACACCAAATTATACGAGCCTTCGAGCAACGAAATAACGCATGTTCCATGGATTCGGTAACACCACAAAATGGGCAGCAATCATTCTCCACACATCCTCTACAAAAAAGAAAAGCTTCCGAATGTATTCTCCCATGCCATACGAGCCATCCAAAGAACTTTATCTTCAGCATAAGACATGACTTCCAAATGATATCAAAATTCAATCCCACCTCGCGTTATGCTGAGCTATAGACTCGATAAAAACCACCATCAGAAAAAACCCGAGCCGAGACATCACTCCATTTAAATTTGTCGGCAACATCAGCAAAAAATAAATCCCTCTCCATCTGTCCATCCACAACACATGCATCATCTATAAAAATATTTAGATTAGATTGCATAACCCAACCCCTATGCTACATACACCTCTCTCCGTAAGTCACCCTTGAATTTCATCTCCACAACAGCCTCAAGATGGGTGTTAAATTGAATATAAAGCAACCCTCTACCACAGTACAAGACTTGCGGTTACACAACCCAAAAAGATCCTCAAAGAGCGTCGCTAGAAGTACATTTGAAGTCTAATTATCGAACCAAAAGAGGCCACCGGCCCCATTTCCCAGATGCACTCTTGCATCAGTTTTGAAAATATTCCAAAATCTAGAGTTTGATAAAGAACAAGCGATAATTCCTTTCCACACATGAGAAAACCCCCTCAATTCGTCACTCTCCAAATTAGCCCACGAAACTAAATTATACCTCCTTACACATAATTCATGCCACAACGTTGCCTTATCATCACCTCTAACTTTCCATACCACTTTAAGAAAAGACTACAATAAACGATCTTAAAGTCTCTTATGTATAGACCTCTGTCGCACTTCGGTAGCGAAACCGTATCCCACCCAATTTTGCAACTGCCCCTAGCCATTGCATTACCTTTCCAAAGAAAATTCCTCATGAGTTGTACCAATTTGACATTCACCATTTATGGATGCTTATAGAGGGAGAGAAAATAAATGGGTAGCGACGCAAGCACCGATTTAATTAAAATAACCCTTCCTCTACATGACAAGTATTGTCCTTTCCACCTTTGTAGTCTATTATGAAACTTAGCTATTAGTGTTAGACATGATGTATGCCCTAGAGGTAATTAGGGTGACATATCTTAATTAGTTATATTATACGTATAGTTTCAGATTATTATTAATAATAAAGGTATCTTTGTTGTTTATCAATGTTTGTTTAATTTATGTATCTCACTGGTATCATATATACGTGGTATTATATCGCATTGATAAAACAAAGTTCGTGACTACTTCATAGCGTAAAAGTGCAAGGATATAGTGAGAGCTATGTGGTGTGAGAACTGCACATACGTTTACTATGAGCAGTCTAAATATCCATAGTCATAGTTTCATTGAGATTAAACATCAATAAAGTGGACAGACTAGCATGTGTAGGCTTATTCCTTAGATTAGATCCAAGCAATCGAGCTCACAAGCTGAAGGTGGTACCTTGAGTTAACACATGAATGTATTCAGGTAATACATTGAAGACTGCAATAAGAAAGACACTCGAAAATAACTACATCCATGTGTTGGTGTCATGCCTTATTACAATAGCAGTTAAATATCCTCAGACCTGAGATACTGGTTACCTTACGTAAAAGTTGCTATACTTTGGGTTATACTTATTCATACCCTGGCGATCATGATGATACGGGTGATTATGGGTATAATGATAATCACATGTTCGTAAGCAGAGTAGTCAAGATGGGATCCATCGCTCCTGATGTAGTGATATAATGAGAGATGTACCTTAAGGCCTCTTGTTGAAGAGACACCCTCATAAAACTCTTATCAGAGTACAAGATTGATAGAACGAGTTTCTAGTTAATCTTGATTCATTATGGCGAGTGGTGTTCTTCGTGAAAAAGTCTAATTCCAAGACAGCTACGGCTATTACATGAGATGACACTAAATCCAAGCTCAATAAACTGGATGGTACTTAACCTGATGGAAGGAGTATATTGTATTGGTTACTATTGCAGAACCGGATCAAGTCACAAGCACGTGACGTTTTGAGTATCGAGGGATCATATGTCTTTGCTAGAAAGCCCATTTGATTGTCTAGAGTTATCGGGTTCCATATCGGTCTGGAACACTAAGCCTAAAGGTTTTCGGATGGGAAACCAAGTTTAGGTTAACCTCTAACGGCTCTATACTTCGGGATCCTATGAGGTCACACACTGGGACTATGCCGAAAATATTAAGGATGTCAAATTCGTTGGATGAATTATTAATTGGTTGGACTAAATTAATAATTAAAAGAATTAAAGGAGAATTTTGGGAAAATTGCACGAAGTGAAGCAAGGGAATTTTTCCCGTTGCGAGTGGGCCCCGCGAATACAGGTTGTTCACGGGTGGGGCTTGCCCGGTTGCCTTGTGAGCAAAATTGCTCGCAGGCCACTAGTGTGTGCTCGTACTAGGTCAGCGAGCTAACAACTCGCAAGCTTACGCGGCTACCACAAAGCTCGCATATGCAGGCTGTGGGTATATCAGCCCGTTGATCATAGGGATCCACGGGGTTGACCCGTTTGTGGGATAGGGTTTTCACTATCCCACATTGGAAAAAAGGGGACCATTCGGCTCCCCTTCTCCCTATAAATAGCTATCCCCTTCTCCTTTTCAATTCACTTTAGCCCAGCCTTTCCTTTTGAGTTCAACATCTTTTCTTTGTGAGATCATCCACAAGTTTCTCCAATGTCGCAAGAATTCTTTAGAAGGCTCTTTCTATTTTGAAGTGAGTCTTCTCAGTTAATATTTTCGGGGTTGGCTTTCGAGTAGTCAAACAGTTGTTGTATACCAACGGGTTCTTCCTCAACGGGAGGTTTTGGTCGGTGAAGATCTGTGTGGATCATTCATAGAGGCTGTCCTAGATTGGAAGCTAGTGTTGACGGATTTCTGTCGAATTGCTCTAAGGGAACGCCACACCAAAGGAAGGCATGCATCAACTGGTAATGCTCTTAACTTAGATGCTAGGTTTCTTTTAATAAGTTTTATAAACCTATTAGCATCTATGGAACATTTCAACTTAGATTATATCAATCATGGCCTGCTTAGGAGATCCTTTAGGGTTAATTTTAAGTTTTGAAATTCCGCCTTGCAACTTTACATGTTCAATTACTGTATTAATTAGTCAGCAATTAGTGGGTTCCAACTCGACAAGGGAAGACGTCTAAAGCTTAAAGGGGCACCAAGGTAGACAATTGGAAATTTTTCCACCTTTCAACCAAGTAAACTGGCACAAGCAATCACTCGAGACTCTTCTACGTTGACCCCTAACAACGAACTCTTGTGAACATTAATGCTTAAACTTGACATAACCTCAAAACACCTTAAAATCTTCATCACCATCGGCATTAGCGCCTCATTTTTCAAAATGAAACATAAGGTGTCATCCGCAAACTGAAGCAAGGAAACATCCCTCGAGGAGCCGTTAATGCGAAATCCCGGCAACAAGCCAAACCGTATACTTGCATCAAACAATTGTTTCAGCCTTTCTATGGCTAACACAAAAATAAAAGGCGAGATGGGATCACCTTGTTTTACTCCTCTTCATAGCCGAATTGGATTACATGGCTATCCATTTATTAAAATTGAAGTTACCGAATTCTCCCTACACTCAGACAACCATTTAATCCATCTATCGGCAAATCCCATCCTATGTAAAACTGCGTCAATAAAATCCCAAGAGATGTAATCATATGCCTTTTTAAAGTCAAGTTTAAGAGCAAAACACAATTGTCTACATGCATGGATAGAATGAATTACCTCCGACGCAATGAATGAGCACTCATGAATACTCTTGCCTTGACAAAAGCGAATTGGTTTTCCGAAATCAATTCCAAGAGGCACAGTTTCAATTGGGCCACAAGCACTTTAGAAACAATTTTGTAAATTCCATGTGCCAACGAAATCAATCTAAAATTACTTAATATCGATGATCTTGGAACCTTCGGTATAAGGACTGTAAACGAACTCTTGATTAAACTTGGAAGCCCCCCCCCTCGGGTTGCATACAACCGTTCGAACACCTCCATCACACACGGTTTAAGTTTAGTCCAAAATTGTCTATAGAAAAAGAAATTGAACCCTTCTGGTTTCGGCACCTTACCTTCATTACAAGATTTCACAGCATCCCACACTTCGGCCTAGCTAAATGGTGAAACCAGCCCCTGATTAACTCTCACATTAACCTGCCAAAAGTTGAGATCCCTTAGTGAAAATGGAATAGATGATGAAGCTACGAACAGCTCCTCGTAGAAACCCTTTATCGCTGCAATTATTACACTTTGATCACTTTCCATTACCCCAAATTTCCAGTTGGCTAATTCGCTTCCCTCTATACCAAGCCGATGCCACCTGATGAAAAAATGTTATGTTGTTGTCCCCTAAAAGAGCCCACTTCACCTTTGACTATTGGTGACGAATCTTCTCAAGACTTTGCCTATTAATTACCAATTGAGAACGAGCTAAATATAATTCAGAGCCACTTGACCCATCAATAGGGCGAACGGACGAGTACGAGGTCAGTGCCACCACTCTCCTCCAAGCACTTTTATCTTCGACTCCAAGTCCCCAAAATTGGCAGAGTGCCATGGCTTAATCGAATCCCTAAGTTTGCCAAGCTTAAAATCCACATCCTTAGTCGACCACTTCCTACAAATTCGTTCCCATTTTGATTTAATGTAAGGTAAGAATTCCATGCTATCCCACCAACAATTGAGTAGCCGAAAAGGTCTCAAAATCAATTACAAGAACATGAGATGAAGAAAGAATTGGTAGATGGTCTGAAAGAGAAGAATCAATAGTTGATAAATTCATTAAAGGTCACATGTCAAGAATCACACCTGAGGCCATTATTTGATCAATACGCGAGAAAGATTGTGAGTTAGACCACATGTAGTCTCCATCGCTTGGAGGAATATCATACAGCCCGTTGTCGTTAACAAAACTCCTAAACCAAAGCATAGAGTTTGTCACACCCCCTCTATAACGCTCCGAATTATATAGCACTTCGTTAAAATCTCTGCAAACAATAACATTCCGATAATCAACCAAAGCCGCAGATAAATCATCCCATAACCAAATACGGTCCATATAAATTGACGAGCCATGAACACACATAACATGAGCTTCAAACTGATTAGTAATAAAATGCACAAGCAACCACCTATCATTCACAATTAAAACGTTCCCTTGTAACAATGATGAGTTCCAAGAGAAAAGCAACCCCCCCGACCGACCCTGAGATGGTGCATAACTAGACAAGAAATCATTGTGGTCCTAATACTTACGAATGATTTGATCATTAATGTTCGATACCTTAGTTTCAATAAGATAAAAAAATTGCAAATTCTACTTCCAAATTAAGGACCTAACAAAAAATTGTTTTGAGTCATTCGCAACCCCACCCCAACAATTCTAACATAGAAAATTTAATGACATTAAAAAATAAAATAGTCCTCGGTTTACCTCCAGAAAACATGTCAGCCCCTTTTATCCTCGAGTGCCTTTACGATCACATCGATGTGTTGCCCATCGAAAATGCCTAACTTTTCCCCAACCTTGAAAGTCATGAATTCCTCGTTGAACCTTTGTTCATTCTCACTCGCCCTCAAGATTACCCTATTCATATTTGATATATCTGGACTTGAAGATCCCAACACCACTTGATTCTCCACCTTTGGCGATTGAGATATCTTAATGTTTTCATGACAACCCAAATCAATAGGAGCGGACAGTACCATAGCCCTAATGTCCATCTCGAGCACCCAACTCCCGCTAGTCCTCACAATGTTATCCCTTCTATTGTTGTCCTCCTTCTGCATATGACCCTCACTAGACCGCTCATGTAATTCACTACCCAAAGACTCTTCCGAACCCGAATCACTCTCATCCGACATACTAGAGGAGCAAACAAAATTCTCTTCATAATGGCTACATCGCACTCGTTGTCAAAATTGCCACAATGACAACCTCGGTTGCCCCGATACTCAACTTAAAAGTCCTTCCAACCATTCTAACAGGCAACGAGATAAGGCATGAGACCATATCCATCTGTCAGGGTGACTAAAATCACAATCGAAAGCTATAACTCATCTAAAACCTGATACCATATTCCTAACCAAGGGTTCGCACAACATTGTTGTTAGGATCCCCATTAAGTTGAGATACATTATACACTATGACGAAGAAAAGTCATTCAATATATGCAATACCTCGAAGATAATGTGCATCAACACCTTCCAATCTCCTTTCATAAACTCGCACATAGCCTCTTTAGATAAAAAGTCGAGAACCATGAGATCACCCCCATAATAGCCACAAAATCTATGGCAAAGCCCATCTCCCTTGCCATGCTAAGGATGTCTCTCACATGTAATAGATTAATAAGTTTAACCATGCAAGCACGTTCTTTCCACTCTGCAACTTCAATGATAAAATTCAAGCTTAAATAATCTGCCTTTTTCATACACCAGTCCCATTCTTGGACATCTTTCCATGAACGGTCGAGGTACTACCATTATTCTCCATACCTTTAAGATCATGTGACACGACATTCGCATAAGTTCTTTCACCTCTAAGAGATTCTTTAAATACCCTCTCCATCCTCGGCTTAACCGCGGGCTGCTTTCTCACTTCCTGGATAGAATTCGGCTTAGAATACCTAGCAATAGATGCCTGTAGTTTAACAATTGTAATCGATATAGAATTCATTCGGTGAAGGGCCTCTTGCACCGATAGAGAATCATGAAGGGATAGAAAGCCAAAGTTAAGATTCCTCCAATTCCTTTTCCTTGCGACATAAACACTTCCTGTAATTCCAATCCTCTTGAAAACATGTTTCATTGCTTCACCATCATAGCTGTTCGGGAAATTTTCAAAATATATCTTCGATGGATTAGGGTTCTGATTTGGATTCCCGGATTGCACCCGATCATAGGCTCGAGGAATGTAGTTTCGATCAGGAGAGCTGCTGGAAATGGGTTTTGATCGACGATGGATGTGGCTGATATGGTGGCCACCGGAAAGGGGGTTTGATCGACGGTAGTGTGGCTGATTTGGTAGCTGCGACAGCTAGGGTTAGGGAGCGACATGTTTAAAATACAAATTTTTGGGCACGGACTCGATGGCTTTCTCTACGTGTAGTGAAATTTTGACAGGAAAATTATAATTAAGGTTTGGTTCAACCAATACGAACCCGTCAAGAGTAATGCATGATGGAACAATCGTTAATTTAATAAAAAAACTATATTATCTTAGAAAAATCCAATGAAATGTGTTTTTCTAAAGTTACATTGCTTTTTAGACAATGATCTTTTTTATTTCTAAAAAATGAATTTAATTGAGTTAAAGTAAACTAAATTTTACTAAATTGAAGTAAGATGAACTGAATTTATTTTAATGTAAATTTATAATTATACATAACTGAATTGAAATGAGATGAACTAAACTGAAATAGACTGAACTTAATTGAATTAAATTGATTTATAATCCAAAATAATGTGTTCTTCATCTTATGTTAACCCAGAAATTAGATATGATAAAAAAAATAGTAAATTACTTCGGAAAAAATATCCATGTAAAACATGAATGAAATGTACTGAACAAAATAAAAAATATATTTAAAGTTGAGCCTAACAGTAATGATATCACTTATCTTGAGTGCACTTGTTGTCTAATTTCGTTTTCTTCTTTTTTTTATTTGGAATCTGATTTATTATTTTTTTTTTTTTGCTTCTATACTTTGTTCACCCCAGATGTCCTTTTCCTGTACCAATCTATATATCACAATAATCATGTCATTGTCTTGTATCATCTAGCCTTTAGCATTAATGTTGAAATATTCAATACTTTCTGAAATCAAATGAATATAAGGGATAAAAGGAGGGAACTGAAGAATGACATTTCACAAATATGGGAAAATGATCCAATGTCTCAAATTGGTGTCATTGTTCGTCAAAACAGTTGAAATATATTCAGTTTCGGCCTGGTCTTCTTATTTTGTTTGTGGTGTTCTGCTTTTGGCTCTTCTTGGCATATATATTTGGTTCACCACCAATTTTTTTAAAATTGTTATTATATTGTATTCAAAATTGAAAATTGTTGTTCGTTTTAATAATCTGTTCACTTTCCATCTGAATAGGATATTTCTATCTTAAAGAACTTTTTTAGTAGGTGTTGAGCCAACGAAGAATCTTTCTGCAACCTTAGTTGTAACTTTGCTAAACAAAGTTGAAGATAAGAAGCAACGTTCACTAAAGCAAATCACTTCAAAGTAATTTTTTTATAAAAATAATCAAGATATATTAATTGAAGTATAATAACATATGTGTAATTAGGTCTCAAAGTTCCATAGATAATTAGGTCTCACAGATAATTATAAGGTGAATACGATAAAAAAAGTTTAATGCATCTTTAGTAGCTTGTGGATTCCAAATATGGGTCTCATGTGGAATAAAAATAGTTTTTTATGATAATAGTTTTAAAAATAGACAATGTCTATTCATCAAATAAGAATAGTAAATTGTTTATTCCACTTTAACGTGTATTTTATTGTAAACAATGTCTATTTGGTTATCTATGTCAAGACAATCAAATAGACATTTTCTATGTGACTGAGATCTTAGCCTAGTGGTTAAGACGAAAGATGTGAATTCTAAAGGTACCAGGTTCAAGTCATATCCGGGGTGGGTTGGGGATTTTTCTTTCCATTTATTGTAAGACCAAACGAGGCAAAATTTTTTTAAAAAAATAGACATTGTCTATAATTAACGATGACACATAGATGCCACATAATATAGGAAAGATGAGCTAGACAAACTACTAAATATGCATTTTCAAATTGATTATTTATTCCCTCATATATGTCAAGACAATTTGTGGAATAGACAAGCTACTAAAAATGTTCTAAGGTGCATCAAACTTGTCACCAAAAATCTCGTGCAACCTTGAATTTTCAAAACGTCATCGCAACTCTCTAAATTCTGAAAAAGTGTGTCTATTAACTCCATCCGACTCACAAAATTAATCACAACATAAAATGTGTATAACACACTCGCTCGTGTCTGCCAAATAAGACACATCACTACTACATATAAAGTTTGACAAATCAAACCAATAACATCACGACACATGCAGTACTAATAAAAATTGAAAAAATCAAATCAAATAATAAACTTTCCTTTTTTTCTTTTTAATTTCTTCTCTACTTTAACTTAATAAAAAAATAAAAATAAATAAACCCAAAAATCATCTCTCACACCACCACTACGCCGATAACTTCATCTTCGGCCACCATGCCCATCTGAGTAACCGCGTCTTGGATTTCTCTCTCCGCACTCTCAATTCCTTTCTCCACCATTTCAATTCCCCTTTCTCCGGTAAACAAGTCACCGACGAAGACGAAGGCGACGTCGCCGAGAACTCATACTTCTCTCTTTGCTTTCTAGAGACATAAAACAGCTATTTGCTTTAGTTCATTTCAATTTTTTGAACATGAGAACTTGAAATTTGGGGAAAGATTAAGGCTTGGAAGAAGAGGAGGAATTTGGGAATTCAAGTGGAATGATCTTCTAATGCATAAGTTAATTTTTTTCTTGGAGATTCAATTCATTGGTTGTTGGTTTGGATTCTATATTATGTGCCTTTATTTTGGTATCTTTTTCAGGATCTGCTTGGGAGGCAGTTTTTGATGGATTATGATGGGAGGGAAGCTTTCATCCCATGCTTTGGATCAAAGAGCTGATCATTTATGATAGAATTTGGGAGGAACATTATCCATCCAAATGTTGTATTTTATTAATTGTTCATTACGAAAGATTAGTTACTCTTACTCTTTTAACCTTTATTTCTAATTTATTCTTACATATTTATAAAAATTAAGGATATTTAAGTCATTTTCATACATAATTTATTTTAAAAACCCATCCCTTCTTCCAAAACACAAAAATGCATCATCCTTTCTGTTTCCATTGAATACCATCTGTGAGCACGGAATTTCGCTCCCGACTCGTGAGTTCGATGATGAAGCTGTAATTTATTTTTCCTTGCTAGTTTTTTTCACTTTTTATAGGGTCTTGAATTCATCTGGAAGAAGCTTGCTTTGTTTCTTTAAGCCTTAACCATTTTTTAGGTAATTTCAGCATAAAAATCCCAAGGCAAAGAAGTCATGTCGTTAACAACATGGCTAATGTCGTTAACAACATCGACTTTCCAGCATAACAAAAATTGCATTTTTTGCAATTTTCAGCTAAAAAAGTGATTTTTTCCCACATGCTCAGACATGATCATTGCAAAACCACTCCCCCACCTTACCTAAGACCTTTTACATCAAATCTTCACATGGGATCTTGTAAAAATTTGAAAAGCAAAGGCTAAAAGCACAACCTAAGACTAAAAAGGAGTTGACTTCGGATTGAAGAGAGCTCCAAAAAGAGAGGGCTGAATGTTTCAGATTAGGGGGACTGAATCTTGGTCATAACATTTGGCAAGAAAGAGGGGAAAGATCTAGAGAGCATTAGGGAGAATTTCTTCATGTGTTCTTGAGCAAAACACCAAACTTTGATCACCAACACTTGAGATTTCGGGTTAGTTAGATTGAGTTCATGAAAAGGGCATGAACTTGGGTCACAAGGGTCCACTTGTTCATCTTTTAAGAAAATTTGAGGTTTAGTTCATCTTTTAAGCAAAGCTTGAGGTTTAGAGATCATTTAAGCAAACTTGAGGTTCAGAGATCACTTAGGAAATGCATGAGGTTTAGACTTGAATGGAGAGTCTACAACATCTTTATCACTCATTTGAAGGTTACTACACCTTCTGAAACATCTACTTTGACAAGGAATAGATCCATTCCAATGATTTTCGGTAAATCATCAACCAACAACCAAATTCAACAAAAAAGAAACAAGGAGAGATTTCCGGAGGACTTCATAAACCTTAAAGAAATTGAATTCATGAGTATAGGGTAAGCCTCTGATTTCCTAGAGTTTGTTCTTACATTTATATGATTTCCTTTTTGTAGTTTCATTTTCTTTTCGGTTATTTTCATCTTCACGCACCAAACTGTTTTCTCAGAATTTCAATATGATTTCAAACCATTTTGAGTGTTTTTTTTACATAAACATATTCTACACATCTTGAGCTTTCCGGAATGATAAAGATAATCTGAATCAGTTAAGTATAGTAAAAGCTATGATCGTTTGAAGTTTCGAATTTTCATTTTCCTATTTCTGCTGTTTCTATGTGTTTTCTGTAGGTTTGGAATTTCGATGTTGTTAATAACATGAACCCATATCATTAATGACATGGCCTTTGGCAGAATCAAATTTCTCTTCGTTTTACTCCATTTCGAATCGTTTAAGCTCGGAACGACCCACTGAGACCCTTCTGAGTTAGGAAATGCATCATTGGGGGTAAAAAACTTCTAAATTGTAATTATTTAGGAGTTGTATATGATTTATTAATGTATTAATATGTTGATTAAGGTTTGGAGTAGCAACGGAAGCGCTTTAGGCCATCCATATCGATATCGCCCTTCACAGGGAAGTCGATAACGATATGAATGACATTGTTACCATTGTTAACCCAAACGATGGCTATGTTACGCATGTTTGGTCTAGATTTATGTTTCTAAATGTTGTTTTAGGTCACTCACACGTAGGGAACTCAAGTTCCCGGATAACCGACCCAACAATATAACATGCGACATTTTCACTAATGAAAATGACCAACATAGTTGAAAATGAAAATGAACCATTTTTATAAAATAAGAACTTCGAAATCTCCGTTGTTTTTACCTCGATTACACGGGTCTTGCCAAAATCCAAATCGAGCAAATATGGTACACTTGGTACATATCTGTATTGTGGAATATCCCATGTGCTAACCTTTGTGGATGCAGGTAGTTTAGGATAGATGTATGTTAGGGTTTAATTTCCTTCGGGTATCGCATTTATCAAATATAACATTTATTAGATATCGATGTATTTAGGCTATTCATCAATCCCCCATCCTAAGATGTAATTAATCCCGTAGATTAGGCATATTTACTTTCCTACGTGTTTACTTTCTCGCACTCTATTTATCGATTTCTGCATGCATGTAAAATAACAAAAAACATAAGCCGAAAATATCTAGATTGAATGGAAATATCATAAGTGTGGTTTCCGAATAAGAATAATGTTGATTCAAATAACGACGAAGTAAGTAACTCATCCCGGACCCGAATCTCTGAACTATGGTATCGCTTAGGTTTAATGGATCTAAGATGTACCAAACTTTCTCGGAAAAGCTGATCCGGGTGGCGACTCTAAGTACCATAAGCTAGAGGTTCCGATCTCGAGTCTATTAAACTTGTTACATGAACAAGTTTCTTTCTTTAAATTAAAAACACTCTTTTTTCCAATTGGGAAAACCCTCACACCCCATCTCACAAGACCGCCGCCTCGCGGCGACCGCGCGAGTTGAACGTCGTCTGCTCACACCATCTTTAATATTTCCATCCCCTTGTTTCCTTTCCTTTATGATTCTTACAAAACTTGATCTCAATCAGAGCCTAGGTTCTTCCTTCTAAGTTTTTGCTTTTGAAATCTGCAATTTTAGCTTTTCTAATTCAGTTACAGTTTCTATTCAATGGGTACAGCAATTCAAACTATGTTTCCATTTAAATGAGTAAGAAAGTGCGCTTGAGAGGAGTAAATTTATTTTTTTAATTAATTCCACTACCCACTCTTTAAGAAAATCAACCCATGTCTCGTCAACTCCTACGTTGTCAGTTAAAGGGAATAGTAAAGTTTACTTTTTCAAACATTAAGTAACTACGGAAACGTTTTGAAAGTTCATGGGAGCATAGGATTTTTGGTGACAAATTGGGGTACTTATTGATGCGTTAGGTAAAAAAAGAATTTGTTTTTACTTTTACATACAAAGAATCATATTTATACCTTTTAAAAAAACTTTTTTTTTATTATTTTTACGTGAAAAAAGTTTTCATAATCTTATTCTTATCTAATTTTTCTTATACCTGGTATAAGACATATTCAACTAGTTTTTTAATACCTTTTTCATGAAGACCTTGTACTTATTATAAGGCAATCTATACCTGATATAAGAGTGATATAAGACCTTTGCACAACTTATTTTCCATTAATTTTCGTAATTACTTTCAAAATACTTGCAAAAAACCATCGTTCGAATACCTTATACCTAGTATAAGAAAAAGTATGTAAAAACAAAAATATGAAAATTTTCTTAAGACAAATATAATTAAAGTTTTTTAAGTATAAGAAAAAAATATGATTCTTTTTGTATGTAAAAACAAATATAAATTACTCATTCATTTTAAAATAACTATCCCCAAATGAATGTTTATCAATTTTAAAAGTAATAAAAATACTTATTCACCTGTATGACTTTTGTTAATTTGAAAGTTGATTTGATACTTTATTATTTTTTATCATTTTTAATGTGCATTATATAAAGGTAAAAAAGATAAAATGTTTAAAAGGATGCGTTGAAATTTAAAAATGACACTTATTTTGAAATTTTTTTAAGATCCTAAACAATAGTTATTTTGAAACGAAGAGATTAAAATTTTTTTTGTAAATCCCTAAGTATCTGTAAATATTAACCCAACCAAAGGTTGTTAGCAGAGCCGATCTAATCTCAACCGAGGCCTAATAATAGCATAACACTTGCCAAAGGCTGATAAGCCACGCCATAACCGGTTTTCCCCGCATAAGGGACTAGTCAAACAACCCAATGTAACTAACTATTCTCTTTTCTAATTCTGTAATCATTTCTCTTACAAATCTCCTGACGTAAGCATTAAAATAATTACACCGATCAGTTCCGCTAACTCCTCCAACGTATATTTGTCTTGCATGCCAACCTAAGGATTTATTATGTTATTATAGTAGTTTTTTCAAACAGAATGTCTATAACTTTGTTGTTACTGGTCTTAAACCAAGTTGTCCATAATTAACCACTATTCATAGGTCCATGATAGTTTGAAATTCACCCTCACACGTGCGCGCATAATATA
>CATIWQ010458654.1:0-11631 GCA_949673415.1 Euphorbia schlechtendalii | reverse complement strand
TATATATCTATAAGAATATATATATATATATATATATATATATATATATATATATATATATATATATATATATATATATATATATATTCTCTCCATAATTTGCATCTGCAGTCTCTTAAAAATCAAATTTTCAGTGTTTAACCTTCATTGGATCAGAGAAATGAACTGATATCATGCTAAAGATGATCAGGATAACAATTTAAGCATCTTATTTGATGAGAATGAAGTCAAATGTATCGACATTGCACCTGTTTTAGCATATAATTCTTTTAGGCGCATAAACTAAAGTGAAGTTAATGCAGGGGATCACATCCCAGCGGCACTTTGGAATATTCTTCTGAAGCAATTTTGGAGTTGGTGGCGTTTCCATGGAGTTCATTTCATCTTATTCTGACAGAAAATTGCAAACTTGATGAGCAAGTGGATCAGCTACTTCTTTCAGGACTTTCATTCTGTATCTTACTATCTGTAGAATCTGAATATTTGAATATAATGCGGTTACCTATTCGGAAGTATGTTATTTCCTTGAACATTTTTATTGATGCTTGTTTTTTCCTTATCCTTGTTTGAATAAATACAATGTTGTTGTCTTAATAATGAGTGGCAATCTAAGAGAATTTCATCTCGTTTCTTCAGTAGCGGATTCACAAGAAAACCTAGTGAGACAATGAGGCTTTTCATGACAACTCTTGTTGGAATTGTTTTTGGCTTCTTTTTAGGAATATCATTCCCTACGCTTTCACTATCTAAGGTAAATACCTTCTTTTATTAGTTATCCATTCATATACTGATGATTCTCTCATTTCAGTAAGTTTATCTTACAATGTCTCGATTGATAGATGAGTCTTCCATCCAGTCTATTTCCTTCCATTGATCTTACGTATATCGAGGACAAGTATTCTGATCTTTCAACACATGCACTGCTCAATGCATTCTCGTCACTGAAGGGAAATAAAGACAACTTCAACAATGACAACTTTCCATTGCATAGATATCGTGATGATAGCAAGGTATATACTGCATGCTGTATTATATATCCTTGCAGTGAATTCTCAGCTTGTCCGTTGTCTTGAAAATAAGAGTCCATTGAAGTTTAGCTCTTTAAGATGCAACTATACTATTCGTATTTATCATTTTCAGCAAGTTATTTAAAGAGCAAAACTTATGGCCTGATTTTAGCTTTTGAATCACCAGGGTTTTTACTAAGTAACTACTTATTGAGTTATTGTTTGAAATTTAGCACAGCTCACTTTGAATTCGAGTCTATCAGTCTGCATTGAATAGCTTTGGTTGAGCTTCCAAATCATTTTTATGATATTTAAATTGATTTCTAGCTTCATTTATTTTGTTTTTTCTTCTTTCTCATTGAAGTTCTAAACTAGGTTGACCTCTTAGGATATAGATTCTTTCATGCATTCTCAAGAAAGCGGAAGTTCAGTAACATTTTTGCCTGTTTTTGGTTTATCCTCCTATGGTCTGTTGTCTCTTCAGTCGTTTAATTTCTGTGGCAATGTTTTGTGTTCTGTTTTCTGCATTCCTGGAGTGGGAGGGGGTACTTAATTAAATTTTCTAACAAGACCATATTTTGTCCCTTAAAATTTCAATTTGTTTGACTAGTCAGAAGAACATTTCTTAAAAGCATCGCCTCCAGAATATAGCATTTTGTTCCCATCAAATTAATTATCATGTGATATAAGAATCCTCAATCATCAGTCTGCTCCCATTACGAATTTCAGTTGTCACCCAGTGGGTTTACCTCGGTGCATGAATTGCTTTATTATCAATGCAAAATTTTTTTTTCCTTACGAAATGCAATTTAAACTGGTTCAGGTTAATGAGTGCTCTGTGGGTTGCTGTTGTAATAAAACCACATGCAAGCATATGTTTATATATTGAAATTTAATGAAACGAGAATAACTATAACTTTTTCTAACTGCGTTCAGCATCACTTTTTAGTTTATTTTGAAAAAAAAAAGCGAGAATGTTTCTCCAGAGTCCAGAAAAAGAGTTCTTTCAATGCTATCTAATGTTTCGAAAAGCAAAATTTGCTGCATAAGAACAAATTTTTTTTATAAGACTTGTCAATGATATTTTGATTCTTTACTCACAGTTGTATACATCTTTTAACATGAGACTTCATTTTTCCTAAATGCATCGTGATCCTTTAAGTTACTGTATGAAGATAGAGGTGTGGCAGATCACATGTTCTTAGTCTGATCATTGAATAAGAATTTTCTGCAGATACTGTGGCCTGACTTGTTAATAATCCATTGGTTGTTATTCAGATATGGGTTCCAACAAATCCTCGAGGAGCAGAGAGACTTCCACCCGATATAGTGGTACCTGAGTCAGATTTCTACCTCCGCCGGCTGTGGGGTCTACCTGATGAGGTGCTCAATTTTCAGCATGACTTTATTTGAAAGATATGCAATTATTGTAACATCATATCATATTCATGGTTCTGGCTGTCAGTTACCAAATTCATTCTTTTTTGTTTTTATTAGCATGACTGGGACACGGGGAAGATGCATATGAGAAAGTGATTTATAACACTTGGTCTGGGGTTTGACTATCAGTTTGTTGCAGGCCTGTGTTCTGGCCTATTGTTCAGGAGAATCGAAATATATAAAAGTTTCTAGAAGAAATAAACGCAATAGTCTTTTGTTGCATTCCTAGTTCCTCTCTTAGGGGCTCTTTTATTTTGGTTTTTTAAGTTGAGGTCGGAAAGAGAGGAAATAGGTTTATGAAACTTTCTCACGATGACAAGTTGCTGATATTTATTCCTGATATTTGGCAGGACTTACCCATCAAACAAAAGTACCTAGTTACCTTTACGGTTGGATACAATCAAAAAGATAACATTGATGCAGCAATTAGAAAGGTTTATTTTCCATCCTCCCCTTCCCATCTCTCTCTCAATTTTGCTTGTGCATTATGTGATATAAGCTTTTTACATGCAGTTCTCAGATAACTTTGCTATTGTATTATTTCACTATGATGGACGGACAACTGAATGGAATGAGTTCGAGTGGTCGAAACGAGCTATTCATGTGAGCGTTGAGAAGCAAACTAAGTGGTTAGAATTTAACTCCTGTTCTTTCAACTAATCTGAGCAAAGTATTAGTTGTCCTTGTCTCACTAGCTTCTCAAAAACCTTCAGGTGGTATGCAAAACGTTTTCTTCATCCTGACATTGTTGCGCCCTACGAGTATGTTTTCATGTGGGATGAAGATCTTGGGGTGGAAAATTTTGATGCAGAGGAGTAAGTTTGATGATCGTAAAAGAAAAAAGAAAATCTGAGTTTTAATGCTGTTTGAGAAAAAAAGAAAATCTGAGTTGCAATGCTTCTGTGGTCAGGTACATTAGATTGGTGAAGAAACATGGTTTGGAGATTTCACAGCCTGGTTTGGATCCAGAGAGAGGAACTACATGGGCAATGACAAAACGAAGAGATGACTCTGAAGTTCACAAGTATAAAAACTCTTGATCTTTATTCAGTATTCCCTTGATAGTAATGTTTTTGCTTCTGCCTTGACTTCACCCTTTCTTTTTCCACTCATTCGGCAGGGAAACTGAAGAGAAGCCTGGTTGGTGCAGTGACCCACACTTGCCACCTTGTGCAGCGTAAGTTAAATAGTGAAGCCTTTGTTATCTGATTACAAAAAATAGCTTCTTTTTTTCAGGGACAATGCACCAACACCTCCTTAAACTTGGCAACTTTGCCTGATGCCACCTTGAATTTTCAAAAGTTCCACATTTCCCTCCGAACTTGGCAAAAACTCACCGGTTTGCCCCCTCAATGCCACATGTCAACTTCTGGTTTGAGAGAGAAAAATCAGAAACAAAAAAGACATGTTTGAAAAAGTCAAACCAACCATAGTCTGACATGTGGCATTGATGGTGCACTTTTGCCAAGTTCATGAAGCTAAGTAGAACTTCTGAAAGTTCAAGGCTAAAGTTCAGGGGTCTCGATGCATGTAGGACTTTTTTTATCCCAACTCGTGCAAATGATTTTATGAATGGGTGCCACTCATACATGTGACTCTAAAAACACAAAATGAGCAGATTTGTTGAGATAATGGCCACTGTGTTTTCACGGGACGCGTGGCGTTGTGTTTGGCATATGATTCAGGTATTCACTATGTCACTTACGGTCTTAACTTCACCTCTCTATGCTCTATAGCTATGTCAAAAATTTTGTCCTTTTGGCAGAATGACTTGGTTCACGGATGGGGTTTAGATTTCGCAATGAGGAAATGTGTAGAGGTCAGTGTAACAACCTTAATTCCCCACCTAAACAACTATTCTCTGTTAATCTCTAATCATGTATTCGTGGTAACAGCCTGCACATGAGAAAATCGGAGTTGTAGACGCTCAGTGGATAGTTCATCAAGGTGTTCCATCGCTTGGGAACCAGGTAAAACTCGAACCATCTAGATGTTTAATGTCACGCTGGGAGTTGTTTGTAAGACGGCGTTTTGACAGGGGAAAGCGACAGATGGAAGGGCGCCATGGGAAGGGGTAAGGGAGAGGTGTAGAAGAGAATGGGGAATGTTCCAAGATAGGATCAATAATGCTGAGAAATCTTATTTTGAAAACATGGCAAATCATCCTCACAATGGAACAACTGTTGCTTAGAAGACAGTAACGGCTACACTTACAAAAAAATTTAACATGATATATTTTCATATTTATATATGTTTATTTTAGTTCAAGTCTCTGCTTATACAATTTTGATAATGATGATCGTCGTATATTTTTCTTTTTGTTAATTGATTCTTTCCTACAAATATTAAGTTCCAGTCTAAATCTCTCTCTAATGCCTTTTTTCTGAATAAACTGGATAAAAGTCCAAAATAACCGGCCCTATTAATCCCAGCATTAAGATTCCAAAAAGCATAAATGCAAATTCATTATTAAATTTAGGGTAAATTTTTAAAAAATATCAAGTAATGTCACTCATTTACAAAACGGAGCCTGGATAATTTTTTTTATGATTTCAAAAAATTTGCAAAAAGAGATCTCTGGTTTGTTACATTAAATATTTAAAACAATTCAACATTCTAATAATTAAACCTTATTATTTAAAAATTATACGTTATGATATGAGTAATTTTTAAAATTTTTATTATCTTTTATGATTTTTTGAAGTTTTTTATCATAATTTAATTAAAAAAAATATCTAGATTATTCAAAAATTTACAATGATGTATATTGTATTTTTATGAATCTCTTGCAAAAATTTAGATAAAAAAGAACGAAATTACCCATTTTCGTGATAGAATTTTTTATTGAGAATTCTTTATTTGTAATTTTTTTGAAATCACAGGCTCTTATTTGCAAAAAAAAAATTCACCAGACTCATTTTGCAAATGAGTGAAACCACGGGATACTTTTTCGAAATTTGTCCTTAAATTTAAAATTAAGTGCAAGTTTGGAACAACTATTAAGTTATTGTCTTCACGCAAATACGTGGGTTGTTGATCATTTTTGTTACTGAAATAGAAAAAATAATTTTAACCAAACTCTCACAATGGTTGTTTCACTTCGAATAAGTAAGAAGTAGTGAACAAGTTTACGGTCACAAAATATAAGCCATTTAAACAAAGCAACTTGACACAAAATTAGGTGAGCATGCTTAATTGTGATTGCTAGAGCTAAAATTACGTGAGCATGCTTAATTGCGATTGTAATAAGATAGCAGCAAAGAAACAATGTTAAAATGGGCAATAACACTCATAGTTGAGAAATTGAGTTGATTACAAAAGGAAATTTAAATAGAAAGGACAAGGCTTAAAGCTCCTCAGGATATTAATCCCCCCCTCTCTCAATTTGAGAGCCTGTTATCTGCCACTCCACTCACTCGTATCCCCTCTTTACTTATATTCTACTGCATTTTTAATTAATTAATCTCAATGAAGAGTTCTAAAATTATGAGTAACATTGCCAGATCTACTCGTACAATCAATGATGTCGTGAGATCTAAATGGATGATTTGCAAGACAACTAATGATGTTGGAGTTTAAGCTGGGCGAACCCGCGTAGCCGTTTTGATGCCTAAGTTAATTTGAGGCATGGGGAAATAAAGAATGTAGAATGATACAATAAAATTAGTTACCTTCCTTGGAGAATCGTGCCTTTACACAAGTGAATGGTGGTTACTTGGTTCTATTTAGGACTAAGAGGGGATTCTCTCAAGGGTAACCATGTATCTCTTGCCTCTAGGATTAGTTTTTATAAACCTTGCTTAGATTAATTGGGCATGTATAAGGCTGGCTTATAATATGCCTTGTTAACGATAAACAATACACTATATATATATATATATATATATATATATATATATATATATATATATATATATATATATATATATGTATGTGTGTGTATATAGAGGTAATCATTGCATCTACTACTCGTTTCACAATGGAATTTTCTTTCCTCATGGAAAATAACCATGCTAATATATATCTATTATGACCTAAATAATGAAATTATGTTTATAATACTTTTATACCGACCTAATGATCCTATTTTTCTAGAACAAAATTGCCCTTGAGTAAAGGGTAATACAATAATATCTATAATGGGATTTAAAAATGTAATTTAAGGAAAAAGAACAAAAGTGTGCGTAAAAAAGTGAATGGAAAAGGTTGTAATTGCAATAGCAAACACACAAGTAACCAAAAGCCTGCAGTTTACTGCTAAAAATTCGAGCTCCTTTGAAATTTTAGCTTTTAGCTATTTATTAGTTACAATAGGATATCATACATAGGACGTGGTGCTTTAATGTTAAAAACAATCCATAACAATTCTTCCATGTTTATCACACGGAAAACTCATACACACACATATAGTAATCTACCAATTAAACTACGAAACATTACATCGAATTCAGATAACACTTGTATATAATTAATCTCAAGTGATATCGTTGATGAAAACCAAATCAAAAGGCGGTTGTGAATGTAGAAAGGAACAAATCTCGTGATCTACACATTATTGTGAAAATCTCGCTAGTATATATTATTTTTATCAACTCGAATTATCACTTTCTCCTCTCCATAAAATCACATCTGAAATCGAAATTACTCATATTTACGCAAACTACGCTTTGTATACATATTATTCTTTCATTTTCTCTTTTTTCTTTAACCTAGTATTTGCTATACTAACGGTTATTCTTACACTTTTTTGTCTTGCAGATCATATCATCCAAACTCATCAAGAACCTTTGGTTATCTATTGTGTTAACTAAAAAATAAAGATAATAAATACTGATATGTAGATATCTCAATGGGTCCGATCAACAAGAATCTATCTAAATATCTATGGAATTGCTTTTGTTTTGCACAAAATCCCACAAGAATAATGGTTGAAGCTAAAGATGTCAAAATCATGGATTGAACATGAAATTTGATGTGTCTGGTTGGAGATAGTTATTTATTTATTTTTTTAACTTTGAAAATGGTCAAAATATTACACCAAGACTTGCTATGTTATGTGCCCTCAAAATGGGACAATGCTCTTCTGCATCAAATTATAACCTCCACGCCTCTTTCCATTTTTAAGTACAAATTTTAATATTTTCTCTTTTAAAATTAATTAAATTTCTATAGTTATTACTTATCATTTTTCCAAAGCCGAAAGGTGAGTGCAACTAGCTTCTACACCATTACTAGCATTGGAATAATCTTAAAGCAATGTTAAAAAAGAATGTTCAAATAGCAGAAACTTTAAGCAAGGTCAAGAATAATCATGCTATTGATGTAGTTTGCAATTTTGTAAAATACAAATTAAATGTGATATTTTAGTTAGAAAATATACATACTTAACACCCTCAATTTAGCATGATATACCTTTCATCACCCTCAACTTTCATTTTGCTCTACCAGTTTCTTAATAATAAAAGTACACTCGTCATCCCCTTAAACGTGGTAAAATTGCACTTGTCACCTCTCGATATCAGGTGTTACCTTGTGATTGATTTAAGTACTTTTCAAAGATATCAAATTTTTACTTTTCTATATCTAATCAGAATGTAACACATAGCAATTAGGAGGTTAACGAGTGCACTTTTTCCAAGTTTAGAGGGTTGATAGAGACTTTTCAATATTATGAATGATAATACGTAAATCATGTCAAGTTAATGGTGCTAATTAAATACTTGACCTTTTGGTTATGATATGTTCATATGTAAACCTTTAAAATGAGTTGTCATTACAGGACACTGAGGTCCTAATATTTGCAAAAAAAAAAAAAAAAGAGTTTACATTTTGGTTGGTTCATTATTTATACTTTTAAACTTAAACTAAACAGTTTTGTTCATTATTTATAAGTTGTGGGAATAAAGTTTAAAATTGTAGTTTGATATCAAAAATTACAAAAAATACAGTTGTTGGATGAACAAATGTTCCACGTTGGTTTGAATAAATGAGATACTCGGATATACAAGCATGAATAATACTATCTATAATATTGCATAAGGTGTTTTGGGATAAAGCCTAAACAGAAATATATGAGGACTTAGGGGACATGTGATATAATTTGAGGTGCCAATTATATTCACATTTGTTTAATTTGTTTCGGTTTGATTATTAAATTAATGAGTATTGATCTGAGTAATCATTTCATGGTTAATTAACATCATTTATTGATTAATTAAATTAACTTAGAATTTTTTTAGAATATGGAATGTATTATATAATTAAAGAAGATGGAGAGCAAGAAGATATGTTGTTTTTCGGGGAAAAAAGTTCTCGCAAAATTCATGAATTTGCAAGGAAAAATCATGCATTTGCTGGAAAATTTATGATTATCTGGAAAAAAAGGTTCTATAATCATACCTCAACTTTTCAATGTCATTTACTTTCTTTTTGTAAAGTAAAACAAAAAACAAAGGAATCAAATGTTGATCTTTTCATTCATATTAATTCTTTGAAACTAAAAACAAAGGAATGGAATGTTTGATGGTGAATTTTTTTTATTTGGTTTTGAGAAACAAAATCGATTGATGAAGAAGATGAAAGAAATGTAAATAGCAAAAATTAAAGGGTTATGATGATTATATTAAGGAACTCTTTTGTTACTCTAACCATTAGTGTCATGTGTCGAGCTATTATTGGGCTGGATTTTCAAATGTTGACTGGCTTTTTTGCATGGATGACATGTGAGTGCGTGAGTTACACGCACTATGCCGAGACTAGTACGGTTTGTCGAAGGGAGTGGAGTGATACACATTTTAAAAGATGAGGGAGTTACGGAAACCCTTGCAAATGTAAAGGGGGCAGTAGGTGAAATGATCATATGTGAGAGAGTTGATGATGCATTTGGCCTTGAATCATTTTTTTCGTTGTGATATGGTATCCATTCAACATGCATAAAGCTAAGTGACTTATGTTTTATTCAATCTATATATATCACTCATCAACATTGTTTATGTCTAATGTGTGATTACCAACATCTCCAACATTAAAATACAATCTGCACCGCATATGTACTACTATTTAATCCTGTTTATATTTATTAGTTTCCGAGTTGGACTTTTTTTTTTATATATAATTATTAAGGATTCACAGAATTATGTAAGCCTGAGTTGATCTTATATAGAATGAGCAGTTTATGTTGTTTCTCAGGTTCAATATTTCTTCTTTTATGGCATGCAATAAGTTTAATGAAACATATGCAACTTTCATCACGTGTTAGATTAGTAGACAATGCATGAAAATGTGCCTTGGAATTCTAATGAGATTAAGCTGCGTGCTGCATTTTGTATAATTGCTTTGTTAATTATGATTATCATATATGATTCATGAAACACATAACTGAAACAATCACTATAATCGTGCACTTAATACTCTAACACATGAAACAAGAAAAAAAATTTATAATAAGAAGAAAAATAATTTTTATTTTTATTTAACAAAAATTTGTTTTACATATTTAAAAATCGAATTTATTGTTCCAAAAATGAAAAATTGATTGAAACAGATAAAAATGCATCAAAGATTTAAAAAGATGAGCTATGCAAGCTTCCTAAAAAGAGAAGCTTTAACCGAAGTATAAGCTACAATATTAGCAATCGGAATAACTGAATCAATTGACAAGAAGTAAAATACGCAACAAAATATTTACAATTCAGAAATACTCAATAAAAGTAATTCGGTGAGGGCTTGACATTTAATTACTTAAAAGAATCCTATCTTGACATAACTCCAGTTTTCAATTCACTAAATTGTATAATGTTCCAAAAAATTGACTTATGGTGTAATTCTCAATTTGTGAATTGTTGGTAGAGTCGTATCCCTGTTGGGTGTGTTTCTATTCAAAACATTTTTTATTGGGCTCTTAAATACATATGAAAACTGGATTGGTCCAATTTTTTTATTCACCGCCCATCTATTTAGCATTATGCTTTATTCAACATTTTAATTAGAAATCCACATTCATTAAATTTAAATTCCAACACAAACAAATTTGCGTTTAATTCCAAATACTTTGGATCATTTACTTTTAGCATGAACTTAATTCCATTCATTTTTCTAGAGTTTGAGTTTCCGGTGATCTCTGTCGTAGAAACACCTCAGTGCATAATAATTTTACCAACTGAGCTAATTCTTTTTTGGTGTGATAATCATTTGAAACTCATATGTAATGTGTTATGGAATCTTTTTTTTTTTTTGGAAAGAATAAAGATTTTATTTCATGTACACAATTTATAAAAAAAAGGAATGATTTAAATTTGATTTTATTGTCCAAAAAGCTGATTCCCACAGGAAAAAAAATTATCAAATGAATTTGAGAATTACAGGAGATGGTCTCAATATCTGCAATGTATACTGATACTAGCAATTCATCTATATGCATAGTTGTGAAGGAAACTAAATAAATAATATTGTTTTATTCATATGTTAATAGTAATTGGTTGGGCAACTGAATTGGTTGTAGGAACCAAAAAACTCCTTTCACATGATTTCATAGCTCTTGGGTACTTTTTTTAATTTATTTTGGCCCACAATGTTTATTTCTATTTTTTATCTGTCTACTACGTATCTTATTGATTCATAGTAAATTTTTATTTGCAGATGCTAGATATATTGTTTTGCGCTGTGTCGGATGTGTTTTGAGTCCTTTTAAGAAAAAAACATTAATGTTTACATGTACTTTTCTTGGGAGCAGAGAAACATTCTCAAAGTCAATTTGATGTCTTCGAAATTATTTGATGTTGCAATACATTAATATAATGAAAATCTTAGTGTAACTTGTTCTTGATGTAATTCAAACTTGTAATCTATAAGATCATAAATTCGATTTTAACCACTCGGCTAAGAAACTATCTGATGTTGTACATAAAATCGATAAAGAACGAAATGATTGTAGAGAACTCAGCAACGGAAAAAAAAAAAGCTTTTATTATTAATCTGTTATTAATCTCAATTTACAACGTATGATGCATTTTATACAGCTTCAACATTACATGGAGGGGTACATTTGGCAAAGCTATTCTACGTTGACAAGTGGCAGGAAAGTCAGTTACAGCTACAACAAACTAATACCCACATCACTCTTTTTGCCATGTCACTGATCCGGGACTTGAACTAAGTCGCGAATCCTTGCTGGATTTAATACTCT
>CATIWQ010458628.1:0-18326 GCA_949673415.1 Euphorbia schlechtendalii | reverse complement strand
TATATTTAGGATTTATTTTCCTTCGGGTATTGCACATATTTTACGGGAAATGTAAATAATAGGTTAGCGGGCGGTTGCATCCCCCTATTTTTGAAGCCTTGTAATTTTATTTTCCGCATTTACTTTCTGCATTTACTTACTGTTTTTGTGGATGATTTATCTTTCCATTTTGTGAATGTTTTATTATTTCTCAATACGTGAACCATGCATTTAACTTTAAAACGACATAAGTGCGAATATGCACAATTAAAAGAAAACGGTTTTCTGTAGATGTAACATATTGTGATCACTTAAGAAATAAGCAACTTATCCCAGACCCGAATCTCTGTGTCTTGGTGGGCCGTCCCCCGGACGTTAAGCCTCACAGGACTCTAATTCCTGGAAAGAGCTAATCCAGGTGGCAACTCCACACTGAGAGACGGCGGATTCGGGTTCGAACCAATCTTAAACGTTTTCGTCTTTTTCTCTTTTTAACCTTTTTTCCGGGTCCGTGTCGCCCGCTCACAGTATGCAAGTGAAAGCTAAAGTTGATCAAACCGTATCCACTCTTTAATGGGAGTCATCAATTCCCGCAATTCCTGTGTCTGCTTTGAATTCGATCTCGGCCTGTACAGACCCTCTGCTAGGATGTTATTCTTTGTGAATATCAAACAAACGAATGTTGAAGAATGAAAACTTTTATTGATAAGTGCTTTGCAATTATACCCATACAACAAATGCTCGAATATGTAAAGAAATCTAGTGATCGAATAAGGATTCAAATCATTTATACATTTTCTCGCTAACACTTATGAAAGTAGCAAAATCTAGACATTTTTACTCTCTATCTATGCATACACATGCACTATAGCACACACATAATCACTCAAAATCCATACCCACGAAATTGGTGAGTTCGGAGCCCTATTTATAGAGTATGAAGGGTTGCATTTATCCAAGCGAAGGGTTGTGTCCATTGGTGAATGATTGCATCTCTTCATTATGATTGGTTGAGAAGCTTTGATATAATCCACAATGGATAGGCACCTTTTCATGATTTGTTGACTTCTGATAGGTGTCTTATGGTTAGTGGTTGATGGCGGTTAATCATGCTTATCTAGCGGTTGGTAGCTAAAAAGATAATACCAGAAAACCGTCCAAGTAGCGACCGCAACATACAAGTCGTGACCATTAATCTTTAATTGGCATACTTCTGTTTCTGAAGTAAATAAGTCGCGACCCTGAATTGAGTTTTACTTAGAAATCTTCTTGTAATTTCACCGATCTTCGACAGCTTCGATCCTAAGCCAAATCTTTAAGTTTCGTGCATCTTTTTGCACCTTTTTCACTCTTTTTTCATAGAATTCCACTTTAGATCATTTTACTCCCAAGATTTACCTAGTATCTGCATTTGCATCAAAAATAACTACATACCACATGAAATCTTTTATATGAAGTATAAAAATGACTAAAACTATAATGTTTAATGTGTGAAATTAATGTGATAATAAGTGTAATCATACACTTATCATTGGGCTACACTAAGCAAGTTGAACTTGAGTTCTTTAACTAGAGAAACCTCTTTGATTGAAGGAGAGACACCTATAGTGCCACAGCCCACAATCTTGCCTTTTCGGTTATCTCCAAAACTGACACTTTCATTTCTTTTATACTTCTATGACATGTATTGACTTTCATCTCCCATCATATGTCTTGAGCATCCATTATCCAAATACCACATTCTAGATTTATCAGCGGATCTATGGCTCACCTGTAAAATAGTTATGTTTTCTTAGGTACCCATGCTTTCGAGTTGGGTCCTCCTTTGTTAGTAGTGGTTAGGTTACTCCAATCATACTCATCGTGATAACCATTTTTATGCCTACAAAGAACTGTAGCATGTTCAGCTTTTCCACAAAAACTACACGTCATTTTTGTTTTGGGTTGGCTCGTTTTCTTCTTTTTAGAGGAATGCTTCCTCTTAGAATTAAGAGTTTGGCTATTCGAAGGCTAGTTGTTGGCTGGAGGAGGAACCCATTCCTTCTTTAAATTTGTTACCTCAGCAGTCAACTCATCTAATTTCTAAGTGAGCTTGCTGACATGACAGTCCTGATACTCAGCTTTTTCTTAAAGAAATTAAGAGATAAGGAATCTATAGTGTCTTCCTGATCTACACTTCTCCTCACTAGCTCTTTGATGTTTTTCATCGAATTGTTAGTTAGTTTCATGACATAAAAGAGTGCATGGGTGAACTTTTCTATTGACAAAGTGATTTCAGAATGTAGCTCAATTTGGGGAGCTTTCCTTTTGTTGCGCTCAACTTCAGAGTCAGCAGTGGTTAGACCTCTACCTAAGGTAGATGCTAAGCCTTCGCCCCTTTCATTCTCCATGGCCATCAAGTAGAGGTTGGTAGTATCAGTTGCTTCTTCATTTAATGATGAAGACTCTTCTGAATCACTCCAGGTGACAGCAAGTACCTCATTCTTCTTTGCGAACCTCTTCTTGTATCTGTCCTTCTTGGTCTTTGGACAGCTCGACTGGATATGGTTTTTCTCATCACAGCCAAAGCATTTGATATCTTTGTTGTGTTCTTTCTTGGGTCCTTCCTCAGCTCCTTGCTGGTGCTGAGTTGACTTAATTTTAGTGGGAAACTACTTCTTATTGAACTTTCCATCCTTCTTCATGAAGCGTTTGAAACGCTTAGTCAAAAGGGCCATTTACTTATTAGAATCGTAGCTTATGGGTTCATCAGAGGAATCGACTTTCAGGACAATCGGTTTGTCCTCTCTTTCCTTGCCTTTACTCCTTTTAAAATCATCGATGTATTTTCTCAGTCTCATTTCTTGAGTTAGAAAGGTGCCTATCAACTCATCGTAGCTGTAGGTCTTAAGATCATGAGCCTCCTCGATTGTGCTCTTCTTGGCATCCCACTTTGAGGTAAGAGTGCAAAGAATCTTCTTCACCAGCTCCTCCTCAGTGAACTCCTTGCCAAGATGCTTCAATTTATTAACGATGTTAATGAAATCGGGTATTCATAGCCTCAATACCATCGCTAGTGCCCATCTGGAACATCTCATACTCTTAGAGCATGAGGTTGATCTTGGACTCTTTGACCTTGTTAATCTCCTCATAATTAATCTCCTACTTCTTCTAGATTTCTTATGTTATCTCGAGGATCTAGTGCACAATGTAAGTAATTAATCATTGCGGCATTCTCTTTGAGAAGCCTAAGATTAGCGTCATCGTAGTCCTCTGGATCAACTGGAACAAGTTCCCCATTCCTAACAACAGTAGGAATTCACGGGCCAAGCTCTATAGTGAGCCATGCTTTCATGCTTTGTGATTGAATGAAATTTTTCATGTGATTTTTCCAAAACATGTATTGATTACCGTTGAATAATGGTGTCCTAGTTATAGACATTTCCTCCTTAAGGAGCACTGTTTATCCCGAGCAGGAACTGAATTTGTTGTAATCTATTTATGGATCTTTAACTCAAAGATGATTAATTTATAAGTTGAGCACTTGCTCTGATACCACTTGTTGGTCCTTAGACGACTTCTTTACAACAACAGAGGGGGGGTGAATGCATTTCTTGGTTACTTTTTGAGTTTATAAAAATATTTTAACCAAGTGAAGTTTTTAGATGTGTGTAGAGTTAGGCGATCCTAAGCGAGGTCTAAAAACTTATAAATTGCACAGCTTTGCTGACACGATTTATCTTCAATCACTTACTGAGTACTCTACTCAGGTCGGATTGGTTTTTTAAGTAAAAATGATAGAATAGAAAGAATGGTGTATGAGATATGAACGCAATAAAGGGGAGAGCAAAAGTTAGAACTTCAACACTTGATTTTATCTAGGTTCGACCCCTAGCCTACCTCATGGCCCCGGATACCTTCTCTGAGCTTAAAGCCACTAGTGTTCATTCATTATTTAGGCTGAGCAGCCTTTACAACAGTAGACTCTATTACAGAAAGTACATTTCTTTCTAACTACCTCTCAACTCAATTTAGGTACCCTTCATAAACTGACACTCAGATTTATAAAGAAATTGGGAACTGAATTCAACTTATAAAATGTTGAATCCTTTACAAGGTTAAATCTATGAGTGTTATTGTCTCTATTACAAATAGATTTGAAATGATGAGTGTTTGTTAATTACTTGATTTGGAATTTCTTGAAGGTGGGAGTATTTGAACAAAGTTTCAGCTTTTAAAGAAATTCGAGGTGATTCACCAAGTTTGAACATCTTCTCTAGTCTTCTATTTATAGTTGAAACTCTTGGAATTAGTCGTTGCAAACTTCTCGTCTTCTCTTCAATTTCTCTTCTCTTCAAATCTTTCTAATCTTCCCGTTGGAGACAGATTTCAAGACGTTTAAACATTGAAGTGCAATAAAATTCCATTGTAAAAAACTCATTTGTCTTCAAGCAATCCGTTCTAATAGATAGGTGTGCAAGATGAAACATGACATTCTGTCATTAGTTGACTTTCGAATGTTTGCAGAAGCGCGTTGAGACATTGAGAAATGGCGTATGATAGAGAATTCCTTTTATCTTGGACTTTAGTGAGGAATTTTCAACATTCCATACTGACACCTTTTGAATGTGAGGACCACAGGAATATCTTCTTTAATTTTAGCATTTTTTAACCTGAAAAGCATCAATGGTGTATTCTGTTTCTCATAGAAGACGTTGGTAGCACAAGTCTCATTTATTTCTCTAAGTGTTAACAAATTAGCATTTTAATTAATAAAGATTAACTAAGAATAGCTGAGTAGATATCTATTTAAAATCTGTAGTAATCAGCATAACTCAGCTTTTCCTACTCTAAGTTGTAACTTAATTAATTACACAGTAAACTAAGTTATTTTTCCTTAAACAAACTCAAGTAAACTTCATTAATTAAGAGTATACTTAGTACTCAATTAATTTCACTATCCTAGATAGTTTGTTATTTAAGAAATGTTTAAGTATTGTGAATTACTATTATCTTGGGCTCAACAATAACATCAAAGAGTACTTGGGCTAACTCTTCTATTGATAAAGGGATTTCAGAATTTACCTCAGCTTGGGTCTTCTTCCCTTTGTTTTTCTTAGCATTTGAGTCAGTAGCTGAATGATCACCATTTGAGGTTGATGATGAGCTCTTGCCCTTATCTCCATCAATCACCATCAAGAATAGGTTTCCTAATCAGTTGCTTCATCATCAGACTACGAAGATTCTTCAAATTCTCTCCATGTGGCAGCAAGCACCTAATTTTTCCACCTAAACTTCTTTTTGAATTTTTCCTTCTTAGATTTAGGATAAGATAATTGGATATGACCTTTTTCTCCGCATCCAAAGCACTTGATGTATTTGTTGTACTCTTTCTTTTGTCCTTCCTCAACTCCTCTTCTATGCTGAGTTGGCTTGTTTTTGCTAGGAAATTTCTTCTTGTTAAGTTTCCCATCTTTCTTCATGAAGAGCTTGAATAATCTAATTAGAAGTGCCATTTACTCATCCTAATCATCTTTTGTACTCTTGTCTGATGAGTTAGCTTTTAAGATAATAGCTCTGCCCTCCTTCTCTTTACCTTTGCTCTTCTTGGATTCATCATCATATTTCCTCAGGGACATTTCTTGAGTCAGAAACGTGCCTATTAGCTCATCAGAGCTATAGGTCTTCAAATCATGTCCTCGATCACGCTCTTCTTTGCATCCTACTCCTTAGTGAGAACTCTAAGGATCTTTTTAATCTCTTCTTCAGCGAAGTCCTGGCTCAGTCTCTTATTAATGATATTAATGAACTTGGTATTCATGGATTGAATACCTTCATTGGCTCCCATCTAGAATAGCTCATACTCCCAGATCATCAAATTGATCTTGGACTCCTTCACTTTGTCAATCCCCTCATAGGTGACTTCTAATTTCTTCCATATCTCCTATGTTACCTCGCACCCTTAGACCTTGTTAAATTCAGATAAATACAATGCACAATGTAAGTAGTTGATAGCTACGGCATTCTCCTTTAGCCTTAGGTCAGCGTCATCATAATCCTCTAGGTAAACAGGAACACGTACCCCATTCCTAACAATGGTAGGAATTTTGGGTAAAGAGGAACACGTACCCCATTCCTAGTCATGCTTTCATGCTTTGCAATTGTAAAACGTATAATTCTAGCCATCAAAGAGTGGAAGCCTGGTAACAGAAATTCCTTCTTTAAGGAGTGTAATCTATCCATGACCAGAACTATCAAAGCGATTATTAAAAACCATTAGATCTTTATACTCAACATAATTAGTTCTTAAGTTGAGCAATTACTCTAATACCACTTATTGATCCACTTTAGCTTTAATAATCGATCGGAGGAGGTGAATGCAGATTAAATTATTCTTTTAGATTTTAAAACTGGTTACCAATTTATTTTAAATGTGTTCTAAGTGAACTTAAGCTGAGTGCAACTTTAAGGCTAAAACTATAAACTACTCAGCTTGAGCTGACTTAGTTTATCATCATGATGTGCTAAGTAAAACTTACTTGGCTCAGAATGATTTTCAAGCATATATATAAAATAGAGAGATGATGAATGAGCGCAAAAGAAAACACTTGAGTTTTATCCTGGTTTAACCCCGAGCCTACCTCTACTCCTCGGATCTTTTCCGAGCTTAAATCCACTAGTGTTTCTTTTTTTATGTAGGCAGAGAAGCCTTTAACAGTGGGTAGACCATTTATAGAAAGTATCTTCCTTTTTAACGACCACTTAAACTCAGTTTGGGTATCCTTCCCAAACTGACTCACTAAGATATTTGAATAAATTGAAGAATAGTGGATTTCAACTTATAAAAATATAGAATTCTTTACAATGAATTAGCTTAGCTAGAATTCTAAGCCAATCTATTTTTGTTGCACCAAAATAATAAAACTTAACAAGTATACTAGTGTCAAGATGTAAAAGTGGCAAGCAAGAGTATCGTTTCCCACAAAAAGCTTTTTATGTTAAATTTATACTTATCATAATAATTTGGCTAATGATGAATAAAAGGTAATTTCTTGAAAAGGGGGATTTTGTTGAATGTTAAAAATGATTAAGTTAAACATTACAACTAAATGAATGATTGTTTAAACTAATACTAAAAGTTCAAGCTCAATTTATCTATAAACAATCTAAAGCAATCTTCCGTAGCTATGAATACAAGCCCTTGCTCAGCAATCTAACTCCAAGGTCTCTTAACCCTAAACTCCTTAAATTGCATACTAAGCTAGTTTAGTTTCTCACTAAGCTAAGCACACTTCACCTCTCGCTCCTTCATATGAATAACAAAACAACATTAAGAATACTCAAGCATTCAATATCATGAAACCCAAGGCATACAAGCAATCATCTTTCGATATCATGCAGTATATGTGTATGAATATCTTCAGTGATAATTAGGTCACCTTACAGTCCTTACTAATTAACACTAAGCATGAACTAGATCTTTGGTTCAAGATAAGCAATTAAACTTTCATTTACACAAGCATTCAAACAAAGCAAGGAAATATACTTTACGAGCTATAGGAAGATCTCCTTAAACTACCTTATATAGGGTAGACTTCGCTTAATGGTGGACTACTCACTCATCCTCATTAATGGTATAAACTTGATGATCATAAATGAAAATAACCTGAAAGATTATTAAAGGTAGAAGAAGTGAAGAAGAAAACAAGTAATTAGATAAGTGATAAGTGATGCCCACCACTTTGGTTGGAAGCTTATATATGGCTCCCCACAATTCCCGAAGGGCAAAAGCATAAGTAGCAACATAAAGTACACATAATATCTAAATATTTTGTTTACAAAATAATAATAATATATCGCACTTGTTCCAAAAGATAACCAAACTGATAAAAAAAGTTAACTTTAAGAAAAAAAGCATAATTTCTTCCCAACTAATTCGTACCTCCTTTCCGGTGACATCATCAACAGCTCCCCTTCACTCCATTGACCTGCATCACTCTTGAGCACAACACTTTTTGTCACTTTCCAGCTCAGCACAAAAGGTCTCTTCCTCTAGACAAAAATATGAAAACCCATGAAGACCTTTCTAAAAACTGCTCAAAAGTATTAAAATATAACCCGATTCTTCAAGCTTTTTAATGACAATATTTGAACCCATCAGATTTCTCTCTCACAAACTAATTAAAATTGATTGTTTACTTTAGGATTTCTTGAAATGGAATTTTAAATTTTGGGATTGATTTTAGCAGAGTTTCACCTTTAGGAAATTCAAGGTGATTCACCAAGTTGTAAACGTTTGCTCTAGGCTTTATTGATAGATGTAGAAGACTGGAAGTAGTTGTTGTAAACTTCTCATCTTGATTTGATCTTCAAATCTCTTCTCTTCCCAACTGTTATCTCTACTTGTTTGAAACAAATTTTAGGATGTTTAGAAACAGTGATTTCGAATGTTGAGGTGTGAGATTAATTCATTAATCTTCAACTCGTCAATAATTCAAATATCTTCAAGAAAATCTGATTGAGAGACGCGCACAATGTGGGGATATGAAGTTGGTTGCTTTGCTGATGTTGCAGATTGGCACAGAGATACTAAAAAATGAATCATGTTAGAAGATATCTTTTGACTTGGATGTTAGTGAGGTATCTCTAACATTCCTTACTGACACCTTTTGGTAGTGGGGACCACATGAATATCCTTTTTGAATTTAGCGCTTTTTACTTGAAAAGCATCAAAAGAATATTTTATCTACATAGGAATGGTTAAATGAACAAGTGTCGTGAATAAAGTAAGTGTTCAAGTTACTCAGTTTTTAACTGAGTAAAACCTGCTCAACACAAGTTGAGTTATATCATATAAACTATGTAGTATAAAGCAACACAATTTTTTCTATTTTAAGCCATAACTTAATTAAGTCTTAGAAAAATTGAGTTGTTTTCATCAAAAGAAACTCAAGTTAAACTTGCTTAATCAAGAGTCTACTTGGTACCTAATTAATTTCACTATCCTAAGTAACTTGTTATTTCCGAAACCTAAGTACTGTGAAGTACTATCAACTTGGGTTCAACATAGCAAAATTAAGCAATGTAGATATTTTCAAAACACATGCATCACCAATAGTAATAAAATTTTTGATGAAATGTAACCTAATATCTATATGATTGGCTCTTTCATGAAATGCAATGCTTTTACTAAGGTGAATATCACTTTAAGAATCACAAAATAAATTAACACTTCCATGCTTAAGTCCTAACAAAAATAGAATATCTTTTAACCAAATTGCTTCTTTAAAAGCTTCAATTAAAGCAATATACTCATACTCAATGGTTGATAAAGCAAAAATATGTTGTAAATTAGATTTCTAGCTAATGTTATTATTGCCAAAGGTAAAATAGAATCCAATAGTGGATATGCACTTATCTAAGTCTACAACAAAGTTTGAATTACAGTAACCACATAAAACATCATATTTATCAACACAAGAATTATATTTTAAACATAATGAGTTATTGGTTTCAAGGTATCTTTGTAGCCATTTTACAACATACCATTTATCTTTTTAAGGATTTGACATACATAGTTAACTGTTAAACATGATGTATATCCTAGAGGCAATTAGGGAGATAACAGTTTTGGATTATTGTTATAATAATAAGGCACCTTTGTTATATATCGATGATCTTCTCTATTTATGTATCTTGCTAGTATTATATATATGTGAGTGTGCGTGCGCGCTCACGTGTTATCATATATATGTGTATATTCGTTGATATAATAAAACAAAGTTCATAACTATTTCATAGCGTGAAATGCAAGGACATAGTGAGAGCTATGTGGAGTGAGAATTGCACATACGTGTAATTATGGAAAAGTCTAAATATCCCTAGTTATAGTTTCATTAAGACCGGACATCAATGAAGTGGAGAGACTAGCATGTGTAGGCTTACTGCTTAGATTAGATCCAAGAATCCGAACTCATTAGTTGAAGGTAGTACCTTGAGTTAACACATGAATGCATTGGGGTAATACAATGGAGACCGCTATAAGACAGACACTCAGAATTAGTTATATCCATGTGTTGGTGTCATATCTTATTACAGTAGTAGTACAAGTATCCTCAAACATGAGATACTGGTTACCTTGTGCAGAAGTTGTTATACTTTGGCCATACTCATGCATACCTTATTATCAGGATGATACAGATGATTATGGGTATAGTGATGACCGTCCGTTGGTAAGCCGAGTAGTCAAGATGGGATCCATCACTCTTGATATTATGATATAATGGGAGTTGTACCTTAGGGCCTCTTGTGGAAGTAACACACTCGTAAACCTCTAATTAGAGTATGAGATTGATAAAATGGGTTTCTAGTCAATCTCAGTACATAAAGGCGAGTGGCGTTCTTTATCAACAAGCCAAACTCCAGGATAGATACATCTATTACATGAACTAACACTTTATCCGAGCTCAATCAATTGGATGGTACTTAGCATGATGGAAGGAGTGTATAGTATTGGTTGTTACTGCAGAACCGGAATAAGTCACAAGCATGTTACTTTTCCAGTATCGGGAGATCATACACCTTTGCTAGAAAGCCCATTTGATTTCTAAAGCCATCAGGTTCCATATCGGTTTGGAACACTGAGCCTAGGTTCCTAGATTGGAAGCTATGTTTAGGTTAACTTCTAATGGCTCTATACTTCAAGATCCTATTAGGTTACATATTGGGCCTTCACCGGACCAAATAAAGAACTTATAGATGAGATCTATATAGAGAATGGAAGTGTAGTCAAGTTCATTTGGATGGACCATTAAATGATCGGACCAGCTAACCATTTTGAAAGAGGGACTATGGATAAATATGTCGATAGGTGTAGTAAGAGATTTTATCTGTTGCAAGTGGGCCTCATGAATATGGGTTGTTCGCGGGAGGGCCTGCTTGACTGCCACGCGAGCACAATGTGTGCTTTTGAGCCGCCAATGTGGCTAGCACTACTAGGTAGTGCTAGTAGGCTACAGGCCCACAAGACAATGAATGAATGCTATTTAATACGAAGCAGAGGGAAATAATTGATGTGTATTTAATTGAAAAAAAAAATAGTTGTGTGATTGAGGATATGAAAACGTGTCTCCAAATAAATCATATAAAGCGCCCGCATAAGAAGCAGCTATGCATTTTATCAATCAATTTCATTTTCTTCTCTTTGGTACTTTCTTTCTTACTTGTTTAGCATTTATAGTTCAAAACTGCTACATTGTTATTTTATTAAATTTTACTTTATAGTTTTTTTGTAATTATACTATTTAAGTATCACTTCATAATAGTTGAAAGATTTAGCTTTTCACTTTCTTTTGATAGCTTTTCACTTTCTTTTTATAGTTATGTTCCCTTTCTTCTATCGATATTGTTGTATTACAAGACATTTGTTACTCAATTGTCAACTTTGGTGAAAAATTGCTCTTTACTTTTTCGACATCAAACAATATTTGTAACCTAACACTTACTACTGTTCTTGTCTATGTTGAAGACCAAAAACATTATCAGTAAAAAAAACAGCTATCATAACACCTAACAATAGCTAACCAAACAACTGTACAATGGATAACAATAAATTAAAATCCATGATACAATGTCGAGCACGTGACTATGTGGAAGACCTGTTCATTGGATTGAGCCCGGCCCGAGCCCAATCTCTTGGGCCGGGCTTGGACACTCGTTTTTCTATTAAGTAGATCTTGGCCGGACAAAAAATAAAAAAAATTTGTTATTATGCCTAATTAATAATGCTTTAAAAGCTAATCAATAAGTTCTATGCTGATGGTAATGCTTCTCAAAATTGGTCCTGTGATAACGTTGAATATATAGATGAGGTCTCGGGTTCAATTTGTATGGAGGATAAATTATTTTGACTTTCCCTTTGTTAATTTTTTTTATCCATTTTCTTTTTCTTTGTTGCATGTCTAATTAATTAACTAAACTCAAGGTTTAACAGGAAAATTAGTTGATTAGCCTATCATCTACGTAAGGATTTATAATTTAAGTTTAGTTATTGAATGGTGCTAATTTTCCAATTTGTTTTATGACAATGGGTATATTTGAAAACTTAACAAAGGATACATATTAAAAACGTTATCCTGTTTTTCAAAAAAAAAAAAAACGTTATCCCATAAAAGCCAGGGAGAGCATAATGATATTATTATATTAAGGATAGAAAATAATTATTATAATATATAACAACAGAGAGTGGATTATTTATTTTGTGGGTCATTTACTGCGTGGAGCTTAATTAATGATCAATTTGTTCTCTTTGTGTGGAGAGTAGCACACACGAACATAAACATGGCCAGAAAAAGGAAACGAAGAACAGAACCAACAACTATGCATATATTAAAACAAACAATTCAAATAAATAGATAAAAAAAGAATGGACTATAAGCTGAAAGGGAAGTAAACATATATGATATAGTGGTGGGAAGGAAGATACCCACTCTACATAATATAAAAACAAACAATTATGATAAATTAGTAGAATAGAATATCCCTTGTCATACAATTATTATTGAGAAGGAACTTGATCTCATATTTATAAGAATTTGTATTCTTTAATTACAATTTTGTTATTATTTTTTCCCATTTCGAATTAATAAGATGTGTTTTAGCAAATAAAGAAAAAACTATACAGGACATCTTACACAATTAATATATTTTCTATAATTTATTTAGATTCATACCCTCTAAACTAATTCTTATTTATAGTTTTACATTTCTCTGTAATTCTACTTTCTTATTTTTTTATTTATCTCATAAACTGTTTATTTTTTCAACACGCTGCTTAAGAATATTTCTTCATCTTTATGATTTCCTTCAAAATAAGATCCATGAAGCTATACTTTTTCCGAACTTTTTTTACCGATATATATTTATTTTATAGTTTTTTTATAGTTGTCGCATAGTTAAAACACATACTTAATTAAATACATATAAATATAACACAACTATATCAATTTGACATATTACAAGTAAACTATAACAAAAAAAATATAACATAATAATATCAATTTGAATTAACTATAAGATAACTATAAAATGCGATTTTGTTATATTGAATATATTTATAAGTACACTATAAGGTAACTATAAGATAACTATAAAATGCGATTTTTTTATATCAAAATTAAATTTGAAACACAAAAAGTAAATAAAAACACATCAATATAACATGATTACATTAATTATAAATACTATAAATAAAGTATGATAAAATCATGGTAAAAATATAACAAAATTACGTTGATTTGACATAACTATAAGATAACTATGAAACCCGACTAAGTAATCGTAAGATGATTACAAGGTAATAAAAATGTAAATTCAAAACTTTGATAGTATACTTTTGATAAATAATTAAGTAATAAACAAAGTACTAGTAATTTATGCTAAACATTATATTTTCATGTATTTCCCAAATATATGGTGTAAGCATGACCCAGTCCAAACAGAATCCGAATCCGGCTTTTAATAATAAGTCAATTTACATAATTAGTATGTTTCCAACAATTCATTTGGAAGTTTTACCTTCTAAACTTTTATTAATTACATTTTTACATTCCTCTTTTTTTTATAAATCTAAGTTCTTATTTTTTATTTATCTCACAAACTGTTTATTTTTTCAACATGCCACTTTAGAATATTTTCTTCATCTTTATGTTTCCCTTCAAAATAAGATCTATAATGCTATACTTTTTCCGAACTTTTTTTACCGATACATATGTATTTTATAGTTCTTTTATAGTTGTCACATAGTTTAAACACACACTTAATTAAATACAAATAAATATAACACAACTATATCAATTTGAGATATTAGAAGTAAACTTGAGCAAAAATATAACATAATTACATCAATTTGAAATAACTATAAGATAACTATAAAATGCAATTTTGTTATATTGAATATATCTATAAGTAAACTGTATCGTACCTATAAGATAACTACAAAATGCGATTTTGTTATATCAAAAATTAACTCAAATACAAAAAATAAATAAAAACACATAAATATAACATGTTTACATTAATTAAAAATACTATAAATAAAGTGTAATAAAATCATGGTAAAAAAAATACCAAAAATTACGTTGTTTTGAAATAACTATAAGATAACTATAAAATCTGACAAAGTTATCACAAGGTGGTAGAAATATAAATTCAAAACCTTGATAATACACTTTTGACAATTAAATTAAGTAAATAGATAAAAACGTAATTATTTATACCAAACATTGTATTTTTGTGTATTTCCCTTAATAATATGGACTAGGTTGGGATTGGGTTGAGACTTTAGTATAAAACCCGATAAGGCCCGGCTTCGCATGTTCTTGAAATTTCGTGAAATATATTGCAGTTTCCATGTTTCATAATTATTTTTAATTACGCTGTAGTTAGAGTTACTTTTCACATTTTTTTTTTATTTTTAAGCCTATATTTAGTTTATAGTTACATTTGAAATTTATTAAAGAATCTCGAAAAAAATATAAATGTAGTTTACGAAAAATAATAAAAATACTAAAGATACGTGTAAAAAATTAGTTGTTTCATGAAAAAATTGCAAAATCAGAAAAATTTAAAAGTTTAAACGCAAAACTGAAAAATGAAAACAAATAAAATAGTTTTGACAGGAAAGTCCTTGGTGTTTGACTTACAAATATTTATACACAAAAGGTTAGGTATGCGTAAATAATCGATTTTGTTCTTGTTTTGGTTTACTATTTGCAAAAATATACTCTTAAGAATTTATTTTATTTTTTTATATTTTTTATGTTCTGATTTTGCATTTTTACGTTTTTAAGTTTGAATTTTACATGTTTACGTTCTGCATATATACTTGTTATATATCTATTATATGTAAATGTGTTATATTTTTGTTATATGTCTACTATATAATCTATTATATACCTGATATATACCTTATTTAAAGCATTTGTTATGTTCACTTGAACTGTTTTGGCACATCTGTTATATACTTGATATATACCAGTTATATATCCAGAACGTAAAAAAGAAAATTTGAAACAGTTTTTACATAATAATGCAAAATTGAAACTCGAGAGTGGTTTTTTTGTAATTTGATAAAAGTTTGGTTGAAATTTATACATTTTATCACGGGTATTTACCTAAAATTCCCATAATAATAACACTATGATTTGGTTTTGCATATTTGAAGGCCCAAGAGTCCATCTAATTTTGGAAAGCCCATATTAAGGCCCAGAAAGCTATTTGCCTCAGGTTTTTCGATATCAACTTGGTATAGTAAGCGCGGTGTTCACTTAAATATAACTCATGATTTTCAATGCCTTGCCCACGAAGTTTTTACATATATGATCAAATGTTTGATAATTGGTTTAAACATGAGAGTGTCAAAAGATGTTGAAGATCCTACACCCAACATAAATTACTATTTCCCTCCTCACCAGTCACCCTCCTTCCATCTCACTTGAAATGATGCAGAATAGCTTAATTAATTAATTCTTAGAGAAGTGAGTTAACATTGTGCTGCATTCCAATGTAAATTATACTTTGTTACCTGAACTCAGGTTAAGTGTCTGATACGGATACGGCTCTTAGTGTTTGATACGATATTTCTTGAATACTAGAATATAGGAATATTCTCTTAGTTCTGGACACTGGATATAAGATATATAAATTACAATTAAGTAGATTCTCAAAAGGATAATTAGACAACGAGTGAGGCTAAATTTACAAATGAGTAGAATCCATCTTGTTCAGGGCGCACCAGAACTGCTTTTGAGGGACCAAACTGATAAGACATGTTTTATAAAAAGTGTAGCAATAATCCCCGGATAATATTGTAATTAATCCATATCAAAGTTTTTTATGCAATTTGTGGTAATTGTTTGTTGGACTATCAAATGTTATGATATTTTAAAAGATTGAGTCACAATGAAGATGATGACTGAACTGCTAACTAATTAATTCAGTTCCATTAATAACAAAAAAAATCAAATAAATTTCATGTTTTGTGATGTCCCTCAACATGTAGGACCCATACCATTTAGTTATAAAGGAAAAAAAGAAGACAAGAAAATAAGGTGGCAGGCAGAAGTCACAATTATAAGGCAGAAAAATCCCAATGAAGAAGATGGTAGGATTAAAAATCAAAGTTCACAATTTCAGGTCAATTGTCCGTGAAATTGACAGAGAAATTGAAGGCTTTTATTAGGACAGCTTCATTAAGGTTATAAACCAGCCGAGTAAATATTAGTTTTGGCATGTTTGTATTTGTTTATTTAATTTTTAAACGAACACGAGGTAAACTCAAATTCGAGCTTAAAATTTTGTTTTTATTCGGCTTGTTTAAATGTTCCTTCATTCATGAATCGTTCACGAACAATTCATTTATTTTGTTCATGAATTTATTGTTAATTTGTTCACAAACAAACTCGTTTATTTTTGTTCGCGAACAACATTATCATTCAATACATAATTTAAAGTGGGTCTAAACATAGTTTTGTTGTATTAGTTCAATTTTATATAACTATGCTTTATTTTAAGTTCTATAAAATTTTAATTTTTATATATAATAATAATAATCGAGCTAGCTCACAACCATTTATCGAGTCATTTCACAAAGTTGTTCGCAAACTTCTAATCAAGTTTGTTCACGAGTTAATGAGCTGAGCTTTGGCATGTTCGGTTTATTTTTTTTAATCAAGCCATAAATCATGTTCAGGAATTGATAATTTATAAATCAAGTCAAGCAGAGTCGAGATTTTATCGAGTCGAACACCGAGCTGTTCACGAATGGATTGACTCATTTACAACCCCAAGCTTCATAGGCGTTTTAGTGATCTATAAATCGAGAGGCTTTGGTCTCAACTTGTTGATATCAAAACATAGAAAGAGTATTTCTTGTGTAGAGAAAAGATACATATTTAATAATAATTTGTGAAAGTATGTTAGGAAAAAGAGTTCCTAAAAAATTGGGAAGAGAAAAAATAGTGAGGTTTTGGGAAACACCTGAGTTATGCTTTATTATAGCGGAAGAAAATAAATCGGAGTTTGTCCCGTGTTTTTTTCCTAAATTCAATTAGGTTTTCCACATAAAAATCCTCTGTGTTCTTTTTGTTCCACTGCTATAATTTTTCTCGTATTCTTATTATTGATCCTACCAATTAACACCAGAGCTGTAATGTTGATTTATCGGTAGAATCCGTTGTTATATTTTTTTAAAAATATATATACCACGATGGCTAGAAAATTACAACAAATCTGGTGGTACAATCCGTTGTAAAACTTGAGCAGAGAAGTAATTTGAGTGGATAGTAAATGAGTAACTCAAAGTTACCATTCACGTGAATAGTAAATTTGTGAATATTAAAATTTTTGTCAAATTCAAAGTTTAACATGGCTAACTATGACATAATGATCAAATTGACGGATTCAAATTATTCGATGTGGAAATCTAAAATGGAGGACTACCTCAATTGCAAAAATCTATATGATCGAATTGAAGTTGATGCCAAGCTAAAGGAAATGAAAGATGAGCAATGGAAAAAGTTGAAGAAACAGACATTGGGTACATTACACCAATGGATATATGCTAGCATGTACAACCATGTTTCATGAGTGGTTAACTAATAGATTAACATCTAGTATTAAAAAAACAACATTTCTCATTTTATCACTTAGCTTCCGAATCTTCATAAATATGTCTCATATATTTATGCTAACTCAGAATTCTTCCTTTAAAGCTCATTTCTATGCTCCCACTTGAGTAAGACATATTATAATGATCTAAGCTCATACTTGAGTTGAAAACATTGGCTCTCACTTGAACCAATAATATTGGTTCCCCTTGGACCAATAATACTTTTGATTCCCGGATCACCCATGGAACAAGATCCCTTTGATTAATGTGATAATTATGAACCAATTCATTGAATTACTCCCACTTGAATATATATCCAAAACATTTGGTTCAGAAGTCTAATTAAAAGCCTAATAAAATTAATCTTTGGAACTCATATTTAAGAAATTGACATTTCGTAATTCAATTTATTACCTATCTATCCACATTCTCCCCCACAAAAACACATCCTTTTGATATTTCAAAATATCACAAAAGACAACCCATCCACCTCTTGGACTCAATTTTACAACCTAATGGCACAACTTAAATTAAGTCGATACTCTTCCACTCCATGTCTTTTCACTAGTGCAGAAATGGCTTTTGGGGACGGTTTTTTTGGCTTTTCCGGACGGTTTTGAACCGTCCGCACAAGCTGCGACGCGATTGATAAGCATTAATGCGGACGGTTTCAAACCGTCCGGAATAAGGAGCATTGCGG
>CATIWQ010458599.1:0-13412 GCA_949673415.1 Euphorbia schlechtendalii | reverse complement strand
CAAGTCAAAAGTACTTCATAGTACTTAAACGTTTGGGAAATAACAAATTTTCTAGGATAGTGAAATTAATTAAGTACTAAGTAGACTCTTAATTAATCAAGTTTACTTGAGTATGTTTAATGGAAAACAACTCAGTTTACTGTATGATTAATTAAGTTATGGCATAGTATAACAAAAGCTGAGTTAGCCTAGTATTACATAGTTTATAAGATATAGACTTAGCAAAGGTGAGTTCCTTTGACACTTAGAGAAATAAATGACACAAATGCATTTAACAGTTTCTATGAAGAAAAAAATATTCCTTTGATTCTTTGCAGAGATATGGCGTTGAAATTGAAGAAGATATTCAAGTAGACCTCACAACAAAAAGGTGTCAATACAGAATGTTGGAGATTCCTTGCTAAAGTCCAAGATAAAAGGAATCCTCTGACATGCGCCATTTCTTAGTATCTCCCCGCAACTCAGCAACATAAGAAAGTTAACCATTCACAGAATTCTATGTTGCATCTCGAGCGCTTCTCTATTAGAACAAATAGCTTAAAGGAAATGAGATTTTGATGCATCAAGATTAATGAATCAATCTCACACCTCAACATAAATCTCTGTCTCTAAACATTATGGAATTAGTTTCAAATGGGAAAATTAGAAATAAATGCAGAGAAGAGAAATTGAAGATAAAGGTAGAACAAGAAGTTTATAATGGCTACTTTGAAGAACTTCAACTATAAATAGAAGATTGAAGTAGATGTTCAAACATGGTGAATCACCTTGGATTTCTTAAGAGCTGAAACTCTATACAATATTTCCCAGCTTTCAAAAATTCCAAATCAAGCAATAAATGTAAACACGAATTGTCTTATGTTTTTGTAATAGAGAGTAATCACTTAAGATTTAACATTGAAAAGGATTTAACATCTTTATAAGTTGAAATCCTCAGCTCTAAATTTCCTTTTATAAATCTGAGTAATAGTTTGGGAAGGGCACCCAAACTGTGGTTGAGTGATAGTTATATAGGAAGGTACTTTCTGTAATCATGTCTACCTGTTGTAAAGGCTTCTTTGTCTAAGGAAAGAAGGAAAATAGTAGTGTATTAAAGCTTGAAAAGGAATCCGAGGACTAGAGGTAGGCTAGGGGTGAAACCAGAATAAAATATTAGGTGTTAAGTTTGTAACCTTTGTGGCTTATCTTTATATGATTATCTCATTCATCATTCTCTCTATTTTCCAAAGTCTTACTTGAAAAACCAATCCGAGCTGAGTAGAGTACTTAGCAGCAATTGAAGATAAAATGTATTAGCAAAGTTGAGTAGTTTATAATTTTTAAACCCTGCTAAGCACATTTCACTGAGCACACATATAAAAATAGAACGTGGAAAAGTACTTTTATAAAATATAAAAAGAACCAAGTAAAGCGTTCACCCCCTCTACTATTTATATTAAGTTGTTTCTGACCAACAAATTATATCAAAGCTAGTGCTTAACTTATAGACTATCATCTTTGAGTTAAAGATCCAAAATGGCTTATAACAATTATAGCACTAGCTCAGGGTAGACAGTACTTCTCAAAGAAGGAATGTCTATACCTAGATCACCTTTGTGTGTGGTAATCACTAGCAAAACCACATGAAAAACTTCATACAATCTTAGAGCATGCAAGCATGGCTCGCTATTGTGCTTAGCCCTAGAATTCTAACAATTGTAAGGAATGGGAAACATGTCCTAGTCAATCTAGAGGATTATGATGATGCTGACTTGGGGCTTCTCAAAGAGAATGCGATAGCATTCAATTACTTACACTATGCACTAGATTACAAAGCTTAATAGGGTCTTGGGCTGTGAGACAGTGTAAGAAATCTGGAGGAAGTTGGAGATTATCTACGAGGGGACTGATAAGGTTAAGGAGTCAAAGATTAACCTCATTCTCATGGAGTATGAGCACTTCTAAATGGGTGCTAGTGTGGATATTCAATCTATGAATGCTAGGTTCATTAACAGTATCAATGAACTGAATATATTAGGCAAGGAGTTCACTGAATAAGAGCTGGTGAATATGATTCTCCATGTTCTCACTGTTGAGTGGGATGCCAAGAAGAGCGTAATTGAAGAGCTCATGATCTAAAGACCTATAGCAACAATTGGCTCATAGGCACCTTGTTGACTTAGGAGATGTCCCATAGGAAATACATTAATTGATGACTCAAGAAGGAGTAAAGGCAAGGAGAGTGAGGTCAAAGCCATTATCCTTAAAGCTGAATCATCAGATGAATCCTCCAGTAGCGATTTGGATGAGCAAATGGAAATTTTGATGAGGCAATTCAAACGCTTTATGAAGAAGGGCATGGAGTTAAATAAGAAGAAGTTTCATGCTAAAAATAAATCAACTCAGCACCGGTGTGGAGCTCAGGAAGGACCAAAGAAGGAGCACATCAAAGATATCAAATGCTTTGGTTGTGGAGAAAAAGGTCACATTAAGTCTTTATGTCCTCAAACAAAGAACGATAGATTCAAGATGAGGTTCTCGAAGAAGAATGAGGTGCTTGCTGCCACCTGGAGTGATCTTGAATAGTCTTCCTCATCTGACAAAGAAGCAACAGATTCCACCAACCTCTGCTTGATGGCGATCGAGAGTGAAAGAGGTGAGAGCTCAGCATCTACTTCAAAGAGGAACTGATCCGCTGTTGACTCTGAAGCTGAGTGCAACAAGGGAAGAACTAACAAGATGAGGTAAATCTTGAAATCTCTTTGTCAATTGAAGAGTTCGCCCATGTACTCTTTTATTTTATGAAATTGACTAATAAGTTAGGGAAAAATATCAAGGAGCTAGTAAGGAGAAGTGAAGATCTGGAAGATATGATTGCTTCCTTATCTCTTGATATTCGCTTTCTTCAAAAAAATGTTGAGTATCATAAAATGTTAGAACATCAAGCTCACTAAGCAATTAGATGCGTTGACTGTTGAGATAACAACTTTAAAGGAGAAACGAGTTCCTCCTCCAACCCATGGTCAAACTTTGAGTAACCAAACTCGTAATTCTTAGAGGAAGAATTCCTCTATAATGAAGAAAGCAAGCCAGCCCAAAGCAAAAGCAGCATGTGGCTTTTTTAGCTAAGCTAGTCATGCCACAATTCTCTTTAGGCATAAAAGTGGTTATTATGACAAGTACGACTAGTCTAATTTATGCACTACTAACAAAGGAAGACCTAGTTAAAAAGCATGGATATCTAAGAAAACATAATTGTTTTACAGGTGAGCGTAAGATCCGCTAATTACACTAGAAAGTGGTATTTGGATAGCAGATGCTCTAGGCATATGATGGCAGATGAAAGCCAGTTCATCTCATTAGAGAGTAAAAGAAATGAAAGTGATAGTTTCGGAGATAACCAAAAAGGAAAGATTGTGGGCTGTGGCACAATTGGTGTCTCTCATTCAATAGAATAGGTTTCTCTAGTCAAAGGACTCAAGTTCAAACTTGCTTTGTGTAGCCCATCTTTGTGACAAAGTTAGAAAGGTTACATTCAACTCAGCAGGTTGCTCAGCTATTGACTGTAACACTATCTCAACTATACTCTTTGCTCCTAAAATTAATAATGTATATATGATTGATTTATCCCCGGGCTCAACTAATGTTTGTCTTGTACTTAAGGAGGATAATTCTTGGCTTTGTCACTGAAGGTAGGGTCATATAAATATGACATTATGTCCAAATTAGCTAAAAAGCAATTAGTTGTGGGTTTGCCTAGTATCAGCTTTGAGAAGGATAAACTTTGCTCACCTTGTGAGCGGGACGCTTTGGTTTGAGATTTGTGTGAAAATTATGAGACAATATCGGGGGCTATTTTAGAAGATGGGGATGATAGATATTTTTTCTTATATTTGGAAAGTGATAATTTCTTGTTGCATGACAAATAACGGCTTTTAGAAGGTGTTTAAAGAAATCATTCGTGTGTTGGTTGGAAATAGAAGAGGGTGTTCATTTTGGTATGATAAATGGATAGTGGAGGTACCTTTGGATGTGATTTTTTCATATTTATTGGAACTTAATAATCGGAAATAGTGTAGTGTTTTGGAGGGCTGCATCTCACTATTTAGTGTAGACTAGTTTTCACGTCCGTTTTGGAAGAGGCGGTTGCGAATATCGAGTTGTGAGAGATGTGTTCAGTTGCTGAGGTGGATTGAGCAATCAAATCCAAATTTAGTTGGGATTGAATCAGGTTGTGGGTCTGCAAATGGACCGGCTGAATTGCGCTTCTCGGTAGTAGTTGACTCTTTTCGGTGGAGCGGCGGTTCTTCAGTATCTTATACGGCAAGTAGTTTCAACACTCTTTATTATGATTCGTTACACATGACTTCATAAATAAATTTTGATATTATTTGGAATACACATCTCATTCCGAAGGTTAGCTTTTTTGGATGGTTAACAATTTGAGGGAGGCTACCATCGAAGAAATTTTTAATGGCTCGAGGTTGCATTGATAATGTGGGCTGTCCTTTTTGTGGTGAAATGGAAACTATAGAGCATGCACTCTTTCATTGTTTAAAAGCTTGACATGAATGGTGTGATCTCTTTCTTCTTTTTTGGTTTAGTGGTGATGATACCGAAGTCGGCTAGCACTTTTATAGAATGGTGGAAATCCTTATTCCTTACGGGAGTTTGTCGGGAGGTCGCTACTTCTCTATGGTTTTTTATAGCATGGAATATTTGGAGGAGGAGAAATAAGGTGATATTTTACGATCATCAAAAGGAGGAAAACTTACTTTTGGAATGTATTTATCATTGTCGATTTATTTTTCATGTAATAGGAGTATTTTTCCTTTTCGGTTGGAGGATATCCTCATCCAACCTAGTATTATGCCTTGTACATAGTTTGTAAGCTCCTATGGAGAAGTTTTAATTAATATAATGAAAAGAGGGGTTGGTGTTTTATAGGTATGCGATCGCATCAACCTAGTTGGGATGATCGCCCCGAAATTTTCATCCATATTAATCTTTTTTCGGATGGGGAAACACATTATTTCCTCAGAGGTTTTTCAAAAAAAAATCTATGGAACGTTTTATTTTTACAAACCTTTTATTTTTATTTTAATAAATCATTAGGTGAGTTGTTAGGAGTTGGGAAGGGAAGGTCCCCCCATGATGTCAACGCCATGACCTGCCTTCGGGTGTAGGCTGTAAGCGGCGTTTTCATTGAGGGATAAATGTCACCCTCGCTTCTTTCTACCTGGCCCTAATCTTATTAAAAAAAGCATCTATGGAACGTTTTAATTTAGATTATGCTAATCATGCCATGCTTAGGAGATCTTTTAGCGTTAATCATAAGTTTTAAAATTCCACCATGCTAATTCGCATGTTCATTAACTGCCTCAATTAACCAACAAAAATTCCATTAGCTTTCGGCTTCCACAAGCATTGGTCTTCATTTTCCCTCGATCTTTGTACTAATTAATTTTCCTCCTCGGCAATTGGGGAACTTCGTCCAGCAGATTCGTCCAACCTCCATCACACAAAAAATCATCCACCTTGTCCGCTAACTTAAAACGATCCATTTACTGAATTTCCACCTCCTCTTCCACCGTTTGTTCAATCCAATTGGAGTTACAAAATTTAAGATCTAAAGTATGCCCAATAAACCATTTAACATGTTTCCTTAGATCTAAAGTATGCCCAATTTAAGATCCAAAATTTAAGATCTAAAGTATGCCCAATAAACCATTTCCACCTCCATATACATGCCATATTGAACACCAAATGCTCGAGTTTACAAGTTAAAGTTGTGCTACATCATTCCAAATAAACCTTTGTCCAAGAAGAAAAAATCACATATCACTACTTGTAATAAATCTCCAAGCAAATTTTTCAATTATTTAAGAGTTAACATCTTCAATTTTTTTTCATCCCAAGCCCCCCTATTGCTCGTTGTTTTGTACAAAGATTCCATGGCGCAATAACTAGATTCCCTTTTTCAATTGAACAAACCATACAAAATTTTTTATTGCTTTGTTGAGATTGTATAATAACGACATTGGCCACCTACAGACTGAGAACGAGTACTTCAAATAACTATAAATCACTGATTGAACAAGAGTAGTTCGTCATGCCATTGGCAAAGAACTGTCAATCCAACCCGATAACCTATGCAGAATTTTATCCAAGATTGGCCAAATTGTCTTTTCTTCTGTGCACCATAAAATAAAGGAAATCCTAAATAATTAAATGGAATCGTTCTGAGATGAACTCCATTTATTTTTGCCAAGCGGATAACCCTAGAACAAATTACTAATTTCCTGTAGTAAACATAAGATTTTTTCCAATTTCACACGTTGTCTTAAGATCTCCCCATGTTAGTTAAAAAAAGTCCCTTATTACTGCCATATTTCTCATACTTGCAGCCTCAAATAGGAAAATATCATCCGCAAAAAACATATGTTAGTGGAATGGCTTTGTGTCGTGTACTTCATTTGCTCATAGACCCTCGAATTGACTAGCATATTGATCATTCTACTTTAAAAATTCTCCCCAATCCCAAACAATAAAGGAGATATTGGATCCCCTTGTAAAACACCCCTTAAGCATGAAAAATATCCACGCATTCCTACCAGAGTGAGAATAGAAATCTAGGCTGAATAGAGAATGTTGCGGATCCAAGTAAGAAATTTGTCTAAAAAACTAGAAGAGCCTAAAACCGGAAACAAGAATTCTTAATCCATTGAATCAAATGCTTTCTTAAGTCCCACCATGACATTTCTTACTAAGCTAGTTTACCCCCTTAGAAGATATTGCAATGCTATCATGGAAGTTATGGCCATTGATGAAACCATAGAGATTAAGCGAAACTATACCATTGAACCCAATAGGGTTATTATACAAGTCCGAGGAGGGGGTGGATGACTCTTTTTTGAGTTAAACATTTTTCCTCAAAGGCATATGTGGAATTTGCATATGGAGTTGCTTTTGGTGAATAACTTGGTTAACCAAGTTTCTTAGGAGCTATCCTTTGATGCAATCTCTTATGGTTTTTCTTTCAATATATAAATGTGAATGCAAATAAGTAAAGTTTAGAGTAATAGAGTTTCAAACATAAATTTTTTATACTAATTCAGCCTTTGCCTAATCCATTCCATGGAACCATTGTCCAAGATTTAATCCCTTGGAGGTTCTCCTATAAGGTTGAGAATCCGATACAAGGCTTCTTGGTGATTGAAGTACCTTCCAACAATCTGCAACTTTGAGCTTTACCAAAACAAGAGTACCTTCCAATTGTATCTAGGCTCAAAGCTAAATGGACTACTAGAAGTATCATCACACTAGTAAATAAGCTCCCCCACACTTACTTATAACCAAGCAAGTGTTTTTACAAGATTGAGTATTAAAGAGAGGTTTAAGCTTCTAAACATTGTTTCAAGGCTTTTTAAATCCATCAAAATGAAGTTGCAAGGTTAAGATTAGCCTTTGGACTCATGTTTGTTATGAAGAAGGTCCCACTTGTACTTGTTGTTTGTTGTAAAGGAGAAAAAGTGACTTAGTCTCCTCAATATCAACATTAGAACATCGTTTTCAAGTGGAACAACTTTTGGCACCTTGGAATTAAATGCAAGGCATGACAAGTTGACTCACATGATACATGGGGATTATCTTTCAAATTAATTGAAATAAATAACCCATAATTAATTTGTCCTTAATTTTATTATGCTCAAAGGATACTTTGCTTTGATGCAGTTTTTCGTCTTCTTAGACATGAAGCTTCTGATGCTAAGTTTAGCATCTGATCCATTCTTATCTTCCGATGAAAACTTTAACCTTTGATTCAAACTTTATCTTTTGATGCAATCTCTATCTTGTTATGCTAATTTCAAGACTTATGTTCAATCTGAGATTTTCTTAATTACTTGATGCTATTTTTAAAGTAAGGATTAAATATCCTTTTAAGATCATCCTTCAACAATCTCCCCAAGTTTGATGATTCTAAGGGAGATATCTTTGAGAGTATAAGTCTTGGAAAATAGTGATTTGATCTTCTAATGTTGCTCCACCATGATCTTAGTCTACTTTGACTTAATGATATTTTCCTGAAATACAGTTTACAGAAAAGTAGTACAATTGGATATTGTACTTAGATCATGAAAAATTCACAATAATTTCATTAAAATCTCAATTATCAAGAAAGATTGATTTACTGGACAAAAGATGTTACAAGCAAAAATTCATAATCAAGGAGCATAAAAATTAAACTAGATAATAAAGCCTAACTATTTCTTTTGAGGCTCCTTCCTTCGTGGTCTTCTTCTTAGAGGTGAGGTCCCTGTTGAGGATTTTCTTCTTCATGTTCATCCACCTCCATGGGTTCATCATTATGCACTAGGTGAGATAGATTGCTTGATGAACTCCTAGGGCTCGATCTCCACTCCTCAATTTGCTTCAAATACTTGAATCCCATTTACTTCATCCACTTCTACTTATACTTCTTAAACACGTTCTCCCCTTGGATTGTAAGTAGTAATGACATCTTTCGGACAATTAGCAAAATGTTGCAGGAAGTATTACCTAATGAAGTTTGGGTATAATAGCTTCCATATGTTGGCCAATGTCTTCATCCAAAATTAGATTTAACACCTTCATTAAGATGATTTACTGTTGTTGTGTTCATAGGCAAGATGTGATGAAGTAATATGTGAACCTCCATAGGAAGGGTACAATGTAACCTTCATTCTCATAAAAGGGAGGATCATGAAGAGATAAAGATTCAAACCCACTGATACACTACTGAATCTAGTCTGTAATGGTTGAGGTTCAGCAGATGTTCTAATATAGAATTGATGTCTTCATCTCACTCAGATCCTTCTACAAAGCTTCTCCCAAACACTAAGTTATTATCCCTTCATTGGAGATTATAGTACGCACAAGGGGAGATAGAAGATGCTTCAAAAGCTCTTCCATATTCATGTCCATATCCACCTTGGCTTACTACAATAGCTTATCATTCTTAATCCTCATGCTCTTGAAATGTGCATTGAGTAATAGAGGAAATTGTATTATGATAAGGTTCAATTTTATTTAATAATATCCTTGTGATTCCTTATAACATCGAAATAATTGGTTTTAATCTTTAATGAAAGGAAACTCAGCTGCTTGCAAAGATCTTACAATAGCCCATTGCACTCTTACCTTAGTACATACCCATGGCTCTCTAGGATACCTCTAATTCATTCCCAAAGTTTTCATCCATTCCACCCAATGACTGCTCAATGTTGGAGATGCATGCATCAACTCTTTCTCCTAATTGCATAGTTGTCCATGATTTGCAGTTTGGCTTTGAGCCACATAATTAATATCCTCCATTATCATATCTTACCCTTGAAAAATTATCTTGTAATGATCCAAAAAACCTTCTAATTATGGTAGAATGGTGTGTAGAGTTCAGAGGCCAAGGTTGTTGGCTTAGGGAGTCTGTTAGCCACTACTTCAATATTGGCTACATTTGTCATTAGGAGGGCTACTTTCGTTAATAGCTCTTTAGGAACTTGATATGTAAGAAGTGAGGAGATTATGTTTGTCATCACAAGCAAAGTCTTTTGGATTTCACCAAGTTTATTTGAAAGATACAATTGAGTATTGACAATGCTAGAAATATGGAGATATCATCCTCTAGATTAACGGAAATGGAAGGAAAGTTTAGGAGAGGTGAGCTAGAGCCTAAGTTATCCCCAATAGCTTCATTTTCTTGAGTCTCTTTCATCTCATCCTCAAGGACTAAATATCCTTCTAGAGTCTCTTTTAAGTCTATCCCATCAGCTTCCTTCCCACCAGTAATCTTGATGATGTCATGATTAAAATAAAAGTTTATCTATCTATTAAAGTCAATGTGACCTTCATGATTTACTGATGGATAAATTCGATCATGAAAGGGAAGTATTACTAATTCTATAGAAATTTGTTGTGTTGGTGGAATGGTAGCATTAGCCTCTACATGCAAGTTTTGAGTGTCACTTAGTGTTGGCACAGTGATTTTACAATCTTCTAAGGTGAGAACTATTTCATCTACTATCTCAGCCTCTTCTACCATTGACGAATAATTAGATTCCTTAGTGTTGGCTGGATTTTCCTTCACTAAATTCGTAACAATTGTTGCCTCTATTACATGTTTAGCATCATGAATCAATGGTGCCTCAGCATGTAAGGCTTCTTCCTCCTTCTCGGATTTATCAATCTCAGCTTTAACACTTTGGGCTTCATTGACTTTTATTTTTTCCCCAATAATAACAATTGCACCCATGGTAACAAGGGTTTCCTCAACATTTATGGATGAGGTTTTGATGGGAGAAGGAGGAGGAGTTGATTGTTTAGGAAGGGATTTTGGTAGTGAATGATTTTTTGGAGGAGTGGTTTAGGGTGTTGAAGGAGAAAATGTTTGTGACGAAGATACTAAAATTTTGGTTCTAAGAGGGGTGACTCCATGGTTCTTGGCTAATGAGTTGGAGAGGAGGTTGGTTCAAGAAAGATATGGGAAGGAGAAAAAGGGATTGTCAAAGGATTTGTATCATCTAAAAGAGGCTTTGAGGATTTAATAGAAGCTCTAGGGACTTCATCTTTGAAGTCACTTCCTTTTAAGGAAGGAATGGTCTTCTTTCCCTCAAGCTTCTGAGTAAGCTCTTCAGGAGGTTGTGATTTCTTTAGTTTGGCAACCTCCTCTGCATGATTCACTACTATCATTATAGTTGTAAAATACTTCTTCCCATTACTTTCCTTCATGTTATTCTCCAAGGTCCTAGCTACATCATCCTCTTCTTGCTTTCGAGCAGCTTCCTCCTCTACCTTCCTTTTAGCCTCTACTTCAAAACTGAGCTTGATGGCAACAATCAAGGCTTCAGAGGTTCTATTTCTCTTGGCCCCCATCTTCTTCTTCTTTGCAAACTTCTCTACACTTTTCTTCCTCTTTCTAAGATTGGAAATGGGTAATTTATCCTCCTATGAGCTCTCTGTAGGAGTAAGAGGAGGAGATGCAGCTTTGGTAGGAGATCCAAATTGAGCATTCCAAGTTGGCTTAGTCTTATTTATAGGCAAATTTCTTTTTCCTTCATGTTCCACTCCAAATGCTTTCCTTTATCTTTTAAAGGCTTGAGCAAGTGGACTGGCTGCAACTATGACTTTCACTTATATTATTAGAATTGCTCCATGGGGACTCTGGAGGATTTGAATGCTTCTGCTGAGGAATCTGAAGGTTAATCAAGATAGTAATTGAACATGCAATCATTGCAAGGCATAATTTAAAAACTTAAAATTAACCTAAGGATCTCCTAAGCATGCCATGATTTATATAATCTAAGTTAAAATGTTCCGTAGATGCTTTTAGGTCTATAAAACATATAAAAGAAATCTAGCATCTAATGATTAAGGCATTACCAGTTGATGTATGCTTGATCTCTCTTTTGGTAGCGATGTTCCCTTTGAGTAATTTCGATAGCACAAGCTTACAAACCAGGAGAGCCTCTATGATTGATCCACAGGGATCTGCACTTACCAAAACCTTGAAGAGGTAGAACTCATCGATTATCAGCAGTTGCTAGATTACTCGAAAAATCAATCAAAAAATAACCCTAAAGGCTCACTTAAACTTAGAGCCTTCAATACGAATTCATCGATTTGTTTAGAGAAACTCATGAAGGATCTCACATGACAAAAAGAAGAAGAGAGTTGAATCAGAGAGAAAAATAGCTCTAAGCTTTTTTCAGTGTGTAAATAATGAGAGGCTTAAAGCCTATTATAAGGGAAAATGGGGGAGTGACAGATTCCCCCTATAACTCTACATGGGATGGGATAAACCAATCGCATGTATTGAGGGTCAGCCGCACAGGTTTAGGGACCAGCAGGCTAACCCTTGGGTTGCCACAAGGCTAGCTCTAACAGGCTTGCCTTGTGCCATAGCTAAGGCTTGAGGGCTTGCACACGAAGGTGGGCTTGCGTTGCCATACGACCTGCATCCTTGTGGCCATAATCTAAGCTTATATCCTTTTTGGCTACTATCACCTGAAAGAGATGGTATTTTCCAAGTACATGTCCATTTCTCTTGCGAGATCGTGGTTCCATTGTCTAAGCAATATCCCCATTGTTATAGCAATAGACTGCTATTGGATTTACAATGTTGGACACTACACCGAGATCTCTAATAAATCTCTTAGGCTAGACAGCTTGCTTAGTCACCTCTAAAGCAGCTATGTACTCAGATTCTGTGGTTGAATCGGTAATCATATCCTATTTGAAACTTTTCCAAATAACAGCCCCTCTATTTAACATAAACACATAACCTGACTAGGACTTATAATCATCCCTATCAGACTAAAAACTCACGACGGAGTATCCCTTTAAAGGGATATCACCTTCTCCTTATACTAAAAACATTTCTTTAGTCCTTAGTAAGTACTTGAGGATAGTTTTAATGACCATCCATTGGTTCTCATCTAGGTCAGATTGAAATCTATTCATGTGCTCAACGCATGTGATACGTCTGGCCGAGTGCATACGATAGCATACATAATGGACCTACTGATGAGGTATATGGTATTCCATTCATCCGCAGTCTCTCCTCTCGTGTTCAGAGACACTCAGATTTTGAAAGGTTAATCCCATGAGACATTGGGAGAAAACCCTTTCTTGACTACTCAAGGTTAAATCTAGCTAAAACCTTGTCTATGTATGTACTTTCGGAAAGACCTAGCAGTCTTTTGGATCTATCTCGGTAAATCTAAATACCAAGTATAAAAGCTTCTTATCCAAGGTCTTTCATGTAGAACTTCTTTGACAACCATGACTTAACTATCTTAAGAAAAGGAATATCATTTCCTATTAACAATATCTCATAGACATATCATATAAGGAAAATGATCGCACTCCCACTAGCCTTCTTATTGTTTCCTATACATATGACTTAACTGTTTGATACAAAATTGATTTCTCGGATTGTCTCATTGAACCTAATATTCCAACTCCTCGATGCTTGCTTAAGCCTATAAATGGACTTCTACAACTTGCATACCTTAGAGCCATCTTTCGATGTGAAACCCTCGGGTTGTGCTATACACACATGCCTGTCCAAATTCTCGTTAAGGAATGATATCTTCACATCCATATGCCAAATCTCATAATCATAATGAGCGGCAATGGCAAGGAGTATCCTAGTAGACTTTAGCATGGCCATCGATGAAAAGGTTTCATTATAGTCAATGCCTTATTTTTTACTATACCCTTTTGCAACCAGCCTTACTTTATGGGTAACTATGTTGCCGTCTATGTTGGTTTTCTTCTTGAAAACCCACTTGCATCCTATGTGCTTATTCCCACTTGGAGCATCAATCAAGCTCCAAGCATGATTTTTGTACATGGAGTCCATCTCTAATCTCATGGCTGAAAGCCATTATCAGATT
>CATIWQ010458578.1:0-22990 GCA_949673415.1 Euphorbia schlechtendalii | reverse complement strand
ATATATATATATATATATATATATATGGTACCTGAATATGGCATCTTTGTCGACTCCATTCTTCATGGGGTCTTCGGGTTCTTCGAGGTCTTCGTGGTCCGTTGAGATTCCCGTCGAGCACCTACAAAACAAGGCTTGCCGGGGTTCCGACGAAGCCCCTCCGATGCTTAAGTCAGTTCTTAAGATGGATGAGAGATGAGAGTTTCCTTGTGGGGGAATTTAGTTACCTTTTGGAGGAAATGAGTTTCTCTTTTATAGATGGAAAAGTAATGATGACATAGCAAGTAGGCCTAGATATACGCATAGGCTTAGGCGGCTTAGCTAGGAGTAGGCTTAGGGTGGCCTAGCTAGGAGTAGGGTTATCTTGATATTAGGAGTCCCTCCCTTTCGGTCATTGAGGCTCTTTAGGGTCGAAGCTGGTGACGTTCACATCCATATTGCCAATGAAATCATTTTGCTTGTCGAGGTCATGATTTCAAGTTTTGCACTTGCGAGTTTAATACATGATAGTGCCTGATAACTGCACCGAGGGGATCATTAGGGATCTGACCCTGCGGACTCTGATGCTTTAATTTTAAAATATAAGAGCACTGAGGGGACCACTAGGGATCATGGCCTGCGGGCAATAGAGCACCGAGGGGATCGCTAGGGATCTGACCCTGCGGGCTGTGTAATGCCGAGGAGATCACTAGGGGTCGCCGCATGCGGACTGTGATGCTTTAATTTTAAAACATAAGAGTGCCGAGGGGATCACTGGGGATCCGACCCTGCGGATATAAGAGCGCCGAGGAGATCGCTAAGGATCTGACCCTACGGGCTGTTGAACTTGCTTTGATTTCAAAGTATAAGCTTACTTCGTGAATCTGAAATTGAATTCAACTAGACAAAGAAAAGGGGTTTTGGCCACATAATTTCCAATAAATAATGCATGGTGTAAGTCACAGTAGGCATGTGCCTTGGATGAATCAAATATAAATGGCGCTTGGGTTATGCTGAATTAATTGAACAAACCAAGCTTTGACAATCTTCGGTTGCCAATTGAGGAGAGCTTATCTGTATTGGATGAGATTATGTTGACTTGGAGACTTGGAGACTTGAAGAGATTTGTTTGCCTCCATTAGCCGCGCAAGGTGCGTGTATGTCAAACAATCGATAAACATTAGAAATATGGATGTGTAAGCTAGAAACATATTTGAAACTCGAGAAATGACATTAGCGAGTAATATATATCGAATTAACAATTCATGGGTCGCAAAGAAACTACAGCATGTATGCGACTTAGTAGCGCAATTTACATATAAAATATGATGGTTATTCGTTAGATCGACCAATGGAACGATCAAGTAGACACAACATATAATGAAGCAATAATGAAGTAAATTAATGGTACAGAGACCACATATAATTAATATGCATTATAGATATTCGTTAAACATTGGCCACTAACTATTCTTGTGTCATCGCAATAGGTGCAGCAATTTTTGAATTTATATATTTGATTGATTAATAAAGTGAGATTGTTACTTGCCTTATTAGTGACCCGAGTTGTGGAGGCCATTCAATCGACGCCGATCCCCCCTCATGCCAAATGCGTAGTACCGCCGAAGCTCGAATGGGTCACGCCGAATGCATATAAATGCCGAAGTTCTAATGGATCACGCCGAACGTGTATAAGCGTCGAGGCTCTAATGGATCCGCCGAATGTGTATAAGCGCCGAAGCTCAAATGGATCACGCCGAATGCGCGGAACGCCGAAGCTTGGATAGGTTCCGCCGAAATCGCGAAAACGCCGAAGCACTAATGGACCATGCCAAACGTACGCCGAACGGGCGAAAACGCCGAAGCTAGAATGCCGATCAACCATGCCGAAGCCGAGGGGGTCACGCTGAGTGCGCGGGAACGCCGAACAAGTGCAAACGCCGAGGGCGTGGAAAAGCCAAAGCTAGAATGCCGATAAACCATGCCGAAGCCGAGGGGGTCACGTCGAGTGCGCGGGAACGCCGAACATGCGCAAAAGCTGAGGGCGCGGAAATGCCGAGGCTTAGATAGATGATGCCGAGCGAGTGAAAACGTCTAAGCTTGAAGGGATGCCGCTGAATGAGCGGAAACGCCGAACGCGTATAAACGTCAAAGCCCGAATGGTTCATGCCGAACTTGTGAAACCGCCGAACGTGTAGAAGCGCCAAATGTGTATAAGCGCCGAGATTCTAATGGATCACGACGAGCGCGCATAAGCGCCGAGGCTTTAATGGATCCGCCGAATGCGTATGAGTGTTGGGGCTGTAATTGATCACACCGAACGCTTATGAGCGCCGAGGCTCTAGTGGATCATGCCGAACGCATATGAGCGTCGAAGCTCGAATAGATCCGCTGAACTCCTATAAACGCCGAGGCTTTAATGGATCACGCCGAAAGTGCGAAAACGTCGAAGCCTAGATGGGTATTGCCGAACCCGCGAAAATGTCGAAGATTAAATGGGTGCCGCCGAACCCGTATATACGCCGAGGTACTAATGTGTTACGCCGAACGTTGAATGGGTGACGCCGAATGCGTATAAACGCCGAAGCTTAAATGGGTACCGCCGAAGCTTAAATGGATATCGCCGAAGCTTGAATGGGTTACGCCGAAGCTTCCTTTCTTCATTTTCCCTTCCCCTTTACTTAATTAATCACTGAATAATTGTGCTAGCATAGCTCGAACATGATATTTCGCACCTCAAATAAGCTTGGAAAGACATATATGGGTTCGAAAACCCACTCTTCACCTTCTGGGATTTGTTTGTTGAGCCACCATGGGTGACTTTTGTTCAAAAGGAGCTTCTTGAGAGGTAGAGATTTAAGTTGATAGATTGCATCAAGAACGTAGATCTGAAAATCGAACAAGTGAACTCCACGTTCACCGCACCAATTTGGTACTCGAATATGGCATCTTTGTCGACTCCATTCTTCGTGGGGTCTTCGGGTTCTTCGAGGTCTTCGTGCTCCGTTGAGATTCCCGTCTAGCACCTACAAAACAAGGCTTGCCGGGGTTCCGGCGAAGCCCCTCCGATGCTTAAGTCAGTTCTTAAGATGGAGGAGAGATGGGAGTTTCCTTGTGGGAAATTTAGTTACCTTTTGGAGGAAATGAGTTTCTCTTTTATAGATGGAAAAGTAATGATGACATAGCAAGTATGCCTAGATATAGGAGTAGGCTTGGGGTGGCCTAGCTAGGAGTAGGGTTATCTTGATATATATATATATATATATATATATATATATATATATATATTACAATTACAGTTTTATAATAGTAAATGTAATTGTTACGGTGTTTTCTAGATATTTTTTTGTAATATGAAGCTAATATACACATCAAAGACATTCTTTCCTTGCTAATTTTTATAATAGTATATGTAATTGTTACGCTGTTTCAAAGAAAAAAAACTTTTCAATGATAATTCTTGTTCTTGGAAAATAATTTTTTTAAAAAATCAACTCAATCAATAATTGATGCTATTGGAAATTCCCGGTCCGCCTTTGAACAGGTCAGTCGGGTCAAATGATCCAATCCAATTTAGCTATTTCGACTAAATTGAAAAGTTATAGAACTTTAAAAAATTAATTGTAAATAATCAATAGTTTAAGAACTTAATTGCAATTAATCCGTTTCCATTTCTTATGAGAAATAGATTTCATTTTCAATGAAATCATAATTGATTTCATTTTTCATTCTTTCTCCAGGATTTTCGTCTTGCGACGAAAATATTGCAAATCGATCGTTATCGATTTGTCGTTGCAGAAGTTATGGATATATGTCCATATTCTAACACACCGTGAGATGGATTTGACTTGGCATTCGATGCGGCGTTATTTGATCTTCGGGCACGTAAAAAGGTTAGAATCCGAATTCGTTTCCATTTTCGATTTACTTCATTGGTATCATGAGCGGTTTGTTTATGCAATGATTTTATATGTACATTCTATTTCTACATATTCTAGAATTCTAAAAATTCGATTTCTGAAATTCATTTTCGTGTTCTTCCTGAATTACGCGTGAAACTATGAAAAATAGTGGAAAAATCATGTTTTTGGAGTGTTTTTCGGTACATATCGATGTTTTGGCCATGTTTCTATCATTATTCTGCAATCTTAGTGATTACAAATGATCAAAATCATTGTGGTTTCGTTTTTGCTGGAAATTACGTGTTTTGGCAGGAAAAAATTTTGTTTTTCGCGTTGTTTTTGGTAAACATAAAATTTCCGTTCATTTTTTCGTAAAACAAATTGCCCCAATAGACTTGAGATGAGAAAATAAGTAAATTGCCAAAATCTGGTTGCTGAAAAATGCCCGGGAGGTGGCGTGTGTAGTACACGCGCTGTTGGCGGTTTCCCACTCGGATCGGACCCTCGTACCAGTTGGCCCTTCGATCCTATGTGACGCGTTCTACGTGAGCTTGCTTGTGTGGTTTGTCCAGAACGTGAAACGTGTCACATATCTGACGGTTCAAATTTGTTTTCGAAATATGTTATGCTAAACGATGTCGTTTTGCTCCGAAATTTTTAAAACCCCTCCATTTTCATGTTTTTGGATTTAATGGTGATTTTTCCAAAGTTTTTTTAGGTTCAGAAAATATTGTCTTCTATTTATTTTGTGTTAATAAATGTTTAATAATTATAGAAAATTAGTTTCTTAATTTTTAAAATATTTTCTATTGGTTTGAAAAATATTTAGATACTACTTCATCTGTTGATTAATTTTGATTATTATTTTATTTATATATTTGTATTAGTTACATAGACATATGAAATGAAAATACACCATTAATATCCAAATTAACCATTATATGGTGACTGAATTTTATTATATATGTGAGGTATAATGTTATTGAATATATTTTAGTAATATATTTAGGTCTTTTAATTATTTGTGTGATGATCATATTAATTATATATGTGTTATATAAGTTTAATTAAGTATTTTTGGTGATATGCTTAAATAATCAGTCATCTATATCATGATTAAATTATTTTGTATTTTTGAAAATATAAAATATGACAAAAAAATACTTTTTTAAATATTTATGTGATAATTAAACTTTAATTTATATGTGTAATGATTATAAATATAGAATGATTAACATGATCTTTTGACATATGTTGTAGATGGTTAGTAATAATGCAAACGTAATCCCGAGCTTCTATTCATTGGTAAGGAGCTATGAGGAGTTTGAGAAAACCGAATCTAAAAAATGCACTTATTATATTTATATATAATACATAGTATATTATGTCATTGTATTATGCAATTTATTATGCGTATTAATTTTATTACTTTGTAAAACATGTACAAATTTTATTTTCAATTTGCTTAAATAATTAATTTATGTAATAAATGGACATTCGGGTTCCTATAAATAAGTTGCTTTATTATCATCAAGTTCGATAAAAGGAATGGATTCAAGATCTAATGAGTTGACATATGGTGATCATTATGAACATCATAGTTGATGTTGTAATAACTTTTTGAATTTTCATACTTAGTTTATAACTTATTTCCAATGTGTTGTAAAATAAATTACATACGTTTAAGTATAATATGTGGTGGTTGACAACATGCGTCATTGTCATTTGTTTAGCATCATTAACATGTGTTTGTTTGTTTATATTTTTTGAATAAAAAATTTTATGTATGTTTTGTTATTGAATAGTTTTGGAATTGTGTTTTATTATGCTTAAATCGAAGTGATTATTTAATTTGTATATTTTTATATATTTTTTATACTTTATACTTGTTTAAAGATATATAAAATACATAAAATACTTAAATCCTTAATAAAACTTTCAGGACTATGCCCTATTGAATCCCAAATTAGTTTCAATAATTATGCATAATAAAGTTATCCAATACTTATCATTAAATTTCATTAGTTAAGTGAACTAATTAAAGACAATATTATTAAAGTGCATTAATGACATACCTTATAGTTCAAAGAACTATAACAACCAATAAAAACACATAAATTATTGTTGTATAATGAATCAAACTGAATTAAATGCAAGTGTTTTCACCTGGTGGATGATGGGGTATTTATACTTTTTCGATCCCGGGGTTAATGCTTACATTTTCTTGGAAAGTTTGTATTCAAGTCAATAGTAATTAACACATACTTTATTAGGTTATCTAGAGGTTGAAGTTTGAGTTTGTTCTAGGCAATAACGAGTCCTCTTCTCTTTTGAGCAATGTTGTGTATGAGTTCAAAGAGAGTGACACAAACCAACTCAGGCAAGGCAATAATCTGTTTCTTTCATGGGGGAAGAAGAGTTCAATGACCCGTATAATTTTGCTTAGTTCTATAAGTGATTTAATTGCTGCAATTCATGTAAGAGTGACATGTCCAAGTTGGATCACTAAATTGAAAGAAGTTCTAACAAGTAATCAGTTCTTCGTTTTGAGTGGAGCATATGTGATGCACTTAGCTCATTCTTATAGAATTAGTTCATTTAATGTAATTACAAGTTTCTGGGAAATGGTAGAAAATGTTCTTCTGATATCCAAGATTCTTCCTAAATACATATGGCATAAGGAAAGTTTTAAGTAGATAGTTCTTAAAACATTGGATGCTAACTTACATTAGAATATCTAAAAGGAGAAGAAGAACTGCAAATGAGTCTGAACCATTTGAACATAAATTTAATAGGTCCAAAGGCAATAAATAGTAAAATCATGAAGGTGATATGCTAAATTGCCACGATAAAGACATTATGCAATGGAGCACTAAGCCCAACCAAGTACACATAATATATTCTAAAGTGAATTATATTATGCTATGCTCAATGTTGTTGATGGAATCATATCCTTTGTGAATTATTGATTCAAGTGCAACATGTAAATGATCACGGACCATCGTATCTTTGTGTACTTTCGACAACCTATATTAGAAATATTGAAATTTTATCGACATCAAAATAAGTTGAAGTTCTATAAATTGACATATGCAGACTATATTTGCAATGAATGCAAATTCAATAGCTACATGATGTGTTGTTGTATTCTCATATTATTTGTCAAAATTTAAATTTGTGATATGGTAAATGAACAATAGGTTCGTTCATCTTTGAATTTTTCCAACGATTAAGTTTCTTCATTCCTGAACTGTAGATTTATAAATCTAGTTTTTTAAACAAATTATTTTATTGTGATGAATGTCCATTACAAATTATCAAGTGGGTAATATTTGTTTTCCACGGACTAACTTTTCTTTTGAAAGAAAATGTTAGTTTATCGTATAGACGATTGTATCACATAAGGTATGAAGAGTACGTCATCTAAGCTTAATGTGATTGATAATTTATAATGATTAAGTTATCACCATGTGATGAGTTCCATTTAAAGGAAATCAACCTTATACTTTATTTCAAAAGGAACTAAAACTAAAATCAATTACAACTTATCTGATATATGTGATTCAATAGACGTGAAGGTAAGACATAAGCCTAATTTTTCATCACATTAAATGATGTCCATACTTGTTATGATAGCATCTACTTGATTACCCATAAATCTGAAGCTTCTAGCTATAAAAAGATTTATGAATCTAGTAAATAAATCATTTGGATTTGGCTGTAAAGATTTGGAGCTGAAGTGGTAAAAAGTACTTTCAGTTAAGCTTACAGTATTATGCGATGAAGGGATTGAACATCCATTGTTTATTCCCTATACTCTATAAAAGTATAGAGTTCATGAAAGGAGAAATTATATTCTTCTTTCAATGGTTAAGTTAATTAACTGAACAAAGTACTTTTAAAGTCTGTATCTTTTCAACCCATATGTGACATGTACTGGAAGTAAATCTAATTTATCCTGATTATGACATTAGGGTTGTATCACTTACTCCCATACTATCTTAATTATTTTGGGAAATTGGGTCCAAGATGTAGATGAAGTGTCTATTAAGATGCTCCTGCATATCAAAAGGATATGTTTTTGTGGGGGAGAATGCAGATAGATCAGTAAAAAATTTAAGTCATGAATATCAATTTCTTATAAGTGAAATCTATAGGTTAGGTGTATTAAGCAAAAATAGGTCCTTTTATTAAGACTCTTGAACTTAATGTTTTGAATATATCTTCAAGTGGGAGTAATTCAAATGTATTGGTTCATAATGATCACATTAATAAGGGGTCTTGTTCCATGGGGGGGCCGGGAACCCAAAGTGTTATGGGCTCAAGTAGCAGCCAATGTTATTGGTCTAAGTGAGATTCAATATTTTTTAACTCAAATGTGAGTTTAGATCATTATTATATTTCTGACTCAAGAGGGAGCACATAAATGAGCTTTAAAGGAAGAATTCCGAGGTATGATAAATATATGGGATATATTCATGAAGATTCAGTTTCTAAGTAACAAAATGAAATATCATTTCAATACTGAAAATTAAATGTTTGAAAGGAGATGAATAGTTTTGTGTGATGGAAGAAGAATTAAGTTAAATTGCCTAAAAGACATAATAATACTGAGAATAAGTGAATTCTAAAAGTAAAGCAAAAGCATTAGGCTTATAGTTAAGGAATATGTATATTCAAACTAATGAGAATATATTATAAGAATATATTCTTTCCAGTCGCAAAAATTACATCTATATGAATTATTTTAACTTTAGTAGTTGTATCTTCCTTAAAGTTAATTCAAGTAGGAGTATGGACCTCTATTCTTAGTGGAGAATTATCATGAGAGATTTATATAACAAAATTAATAGGATTTGTCCCAAAGATTTGTAAACAAGAGATTTCTTGAATTGAATAAGTCAATTTATAATCTCATGAGGTTTTAAGGTTATGGTATTTAAAATGGTAAATGAGAACTATTGTGCATATACCATACTAGTGAAAGATTGGGTGTCAAGTATCTTCTAGATGTAAGTCGTGGAAAGGTCTGCATAGGTCCTAGGATCGAGATCTAAATGGATAGATAAGATAATTAGTATTGTTATCTCTTGAATCTTGCACAAAAAGAGTTTGAGAAAGATTCTTTATGCAGAATTATGAACTTATAAGTATTCCAATGACCAAGAATATGATTCTTAGTGTAAGTATTTGTCCTAAAACTCCTGTCAAGTTGGAAGATATGAAAAATGTTCCATATATTGGCATTACATATACTATATTATACTCCAGACTTAATATAACTCATGTTACGTGCATTGAAGTAATATATTAGTTTATTCTAGTAACAAATTACTCGATGACCGTTAAGAATTATAAGATACTTGTGAATGACCATTAGTTATGCTCTAATTTGTTGAACCAAGGAAGTAGACCTTATAGAATACATATGTGCATACTAGCTAAGGCTAAGACTGTAATTTAGATTTTTAGTTATGGTCAAAGATTTTGTTTAACAAAAGAGACTATCGAGCCTTCTTATGTTGAGTGTTCCAAACAAAATGTTGACTATTTATAGAGATAGTCAAAATTGATATCTTATGCGATAAACCTGAAATATCGTAGTATCAATAAGTATATCAATATCAAGTATTCTGTTAGTTCTAGACTAAGTAATACGAGGATAAGTCAATATGAGGTATTTATCTACTCATTACATGCTTGTAGATTCGTTTATGAAGTATGTCTCCAAAAGATGTATATATGAAATATATCAAATAGCTAAATAAGCGTAGATTATATTATTCGAGTACCTCACTTATTATACCCTTCTAATCGTGAACAATATTATGATAATATAAATGAATTTTATTCTATGAGTAATATGTGTGTGTGTTATGAACATATTATTTTTCGTTCATAGCATGTCGGACAAAGAAGTAACCCACTCACATGTGTGTTTACCCTAGTGTTATCACGAGGATACAAATTAGGATCAGATTGATTTTGAACATACTATGTGCAGTTCGGGAACCTATTCAAAATCGTGAATTAACTTGTTGAGTAACAAGAATATCGCATTATATAGAATATTGTGTATTGAATCCAGAAAGGAATCATGTAAGAACTGTGTAGTTTACATGACAATTGATCATGTTCTGTCTGAATAACTTAAACCTTCATATGGTGTTAGTTGATATGATAAGACATGCGTGCCTTTATAATGGTAGAAAGGAAAGAACACAATGACACATTATTACATTAAGAGAGAAATAAGTCTTTTGAGATAATGTGTACTTAGCGACTATGAGATGAGAAGTTTGTACGTTGTACATGAATCTTAACTTCTCTAATGTGAGACTCAGTTCATTAAACTAAAGAGTTGTTGGATCTTAACCTCAATACTGAGTTATCTTGTGAAAGAAGGACTAGAAAGGGATGTTTGATCAATCACCAAGAGATTATGATTAGATTTGATCTGGGAGAGATTGGTTGGTGGTCCAAACTAGTTTTATATGGAATTGATTGCTCGAAAGGAAGAATTGGCCAAATGTACATTCACAGTAGTTCTGTTAGTTCATTGGCTAGCATATCGTTACATTATGAATTCAGTTCATTGGCTAGTTTTGAATTCATAATTGTATTCATTTTTCATTATCTATTCAATCTCTCTCCCAGAATTTCGTTTAGTGACGAAAACATCGCAAATCGATCATTATCGATCTTCGTTGCTGCAGAAGTTGTGGATATATATCTAGACTCCGACACCCCGTGAGATGGACTCGACTTGGCATTCGATACGACGTTATTCGATCTTCGGGCACTGAAAAATGTTAGAATTCGAATTCGTTCTTTTTACAATTAATTTATTTCAAATGCATATATATAATTTTTATAAACAAATACATTTTTACCAGATTCATAAGATTATTAAGGTGAAGTCAAAATTCTTATCAAGACTTGCAAAAAAAATGTTAAATACAGAGGCTAAATATGGCCAAGAAAAAAGAAGAACTATTAGGTAGGTGCATGTGATGTGTATACATCATCATTATCTTTAAGATGGAAAATTAGTTAAATGTTGCAATCCTTACTTTCTTACTTTAGGAATTGTAACTGTCCTTATAACTACTATATTTATTCATTGAAAAACATTTTAAACGTAACTTTCAAAATTTAGATAGCTACCACCTTTTCAAATATATTCATTCATTTTAAAATGGTGTTAGGACACTTTTCACTATATTGAATATTCACTGTTACCATTAGAAAATAAAACTACTCTTCACCTTCAATTTGGTTCAGTTCAGTTCAGATTCATTAAGATTAGTTTAAGTCTGTTAAGTTTAGTTCAGGTCTATTAAGTGCAGTTCAGGTCCATAAATTTTAATTTTAATAATGATTATTCTAATTAATACTTTAATAAAAATTAATAGTAACAATAATAAGAAGAAGAACAATGATAAAAAAATATTAATAAAAAAAAATTATTATGCAATGTAGTTAACATTTATTATAAATATAGTAAGAATAATTTTTAAATAGTAATAATTACTAGTGTTATTGATATAATAATATTAGTAATGTAATTATAATATAATAATATTTTAATTTGTGATCATAGTATTTGATTTGAAAATGTGATACGAGATAATAAAACGAAAAATATTATTAGTGAAAAAAATTATTTACGTTTTTGTAATCCAATAATAAGTGATAATTTAAATCCAAACTACTATGCATTATAATAATTATTATTAGTTCACCTATAATTGTAACAATAATTATTATTTGAATTACAAAATTTTAATTAAATGATTTTATGTATTATAACAATTTTTTATTAATAATGATATTAAAATTGTTTTATTAATTATTTTATATAGGCAATTATTAATAATACTATTTGTAATAATTAGTAAATTTAATTAACTTTTTTTAATATTTATTGATTTTTACTATTATTTTAATAATTAGTGTATTATTATTAAGTTTAGGTTCATTAAGTTAAGTTAAGTTCAGATCCATTAAATTCAGTTTTATTAAATTCATTTCATTTCAGATTTCTGGAAGTTGAAGAGAACGGTGCCTAAAAATATTAGTTTTTTACTTGAAATTGAACTGAGGGGTTTAAATACAAGTATTCAAAGAAAAATTTCTAACTAGACGTATATGTAAGTAAGTTTAATGTAACATTTATAGGCGGTTTTGAACTTTATAATGTTATTTTATAAAAAAATTTATAATGTTTTTTTATATAAAAAAATTTATAGTGGTTTCAAGAGGTAATTAATTTAAATTAGGTACATATCGAGATAAAGAATTTGAATTTTAAAGTTGGTGTTAAAGTACTTAAGTACTGGTTTGTAGCATTCATATAATACACTAAATTTTAACTATCTTAATTTAATACGTTGTTGAGATTGTTAAGTGAATACATTTTTTTAAAAATAATACCATTGTGCTTTTGCAATATGCTCTTAAACAGCTGTATAATTGCATGGAGTCAAATTAATACCACATAAATATAAAAATCAACCAATAATTCAGCTGCTTAATTGGAGCATAATAAATTCAACATTAGTTAAGCAAATGGAACTGCCCTCAGACGTTGACGTGGCTAATATAATCATAAAAATATTCAATGCTTAATTATTTCGGCAACTGACTGTTACATACATATATGTTAAATTGCTTAAATTTTTTTGGAACTTAAATAATGATTAATTCCATAAAATATGTACTAATAATTACTTAATTGAATATTTGTTTAAAACTTGCGATAACTGTATTTACTCAAATAGAAATAAAATTTCATACAATGTGATTTTAATATGAAAATTTAAAATTTTAATTTTCAGTTTTAGACCCTATTACAATTCAATTAAGTTTTGTTCAACTAGGTTTAGTTTAGTTAAGTTCAACCATGTGTAATTATAAATTTACACTGAAATAAGTTCAGTTCAGTTTTCAGAACTTGAAGAGAACATAATCTTAATCACTAAATCAAGATATTAATCACAATAATTAATTATTTATTAAATGAAATATGTTCTATTAAAAAAAGTTGGACATGGTAGACTAAGTTAAAAAATTAATGTTGGAATATATGACTTGGTCCTTAAGCAAAAGTCACGTTCTTTATTCTCCTAGCTATTTTTTTCATTTATTTATTTGATTTGCTCTTAGTGAGGATTACAAATACTTTTATATCTCCCACGGAATTTATAAACAATAAACATATATAAATGACGTTATAATGTCAAGAATCATATACCGATGAGTTTTCCTTTAAGGTATTTTCAACATATATTTGGGTCAATAAAAGATGGCCAATTATATAGAAAAATCGAAAAGATTTGCTAGCTACGCATATTAGATATATAGATTTACCAAAAAAAGTTAACTGTGTATCTTATTTTATAAATACACTTTATTATAAAATTTTTATAAAATCGTTTTATTAATATTATCATCAAAGTTGACTCATAATCCTGAAATTTCGAAGAATGTAATAGTGAACACACAATAACGTAATCCGTTTAGATATTTTATATAACCCAGAAATATTACTCCCTATTATCTGTTAAATATGTATTTATTTATCATTTTTTAAAAATAGACGAATATTCTCTCATTTTATGGCCAAATTCATCAAGTAATTTTATCTCTTTTGTTTTCACCTTATCCATTTGGCGTTTGCAACCGAAATTTCCGAGGACTTTCTTGGCCATAAAGCAACAAAGTTGAGGGCAAAAGTGTCTTTAACAATCGCATCTGGCAGTTGTATTATATGAACTCAGCTTTCTGTATATCCTTTTCTCCTTCAAACCTATCGTCCTTTTGGGGGTTTTCCGTCTTCTCCTCCTCCGCCCCGTCGCCGCTTCTTAACTACCTGACCTCATCATATATGATATACTGCAAAAGAATGAATTTCAACGTTTAAATATCTAATCATTTCTTCATTTCTTTGTTGATAATTCATAATCTAAGCCAATTAGTTGGAAGTTTGTTTGATTAGAGGTGTTCAATTCAATTTTTGACTCTTTAGTTGATGGTTTTAGCTGAACTCTTAGGAGGGGGAAGAAGACGACGGCGATAGAAGTGTCGTGTCGTTGTTTTTGTCTAATTGGTTGAAGAGTTGTATTATGTGTGCGGCAGCGGCGGCTGGGCTGTTTGCCCGAGAAATTTCTGGGCAGATCGGAGGGTTCAGCCATGAGAGCGAGCATGACTTGGCTCTTATGGTCAGTGATTTTCTTGAGAACGGAGGCAGCAGCGGTCCTGATTCCTGGTGTAGCAGCGATAGCGAATCCGGTCACGCCGATCTCCACTTTCTTGCTGATAAGATTTTGGTAATTTTCAATTCTCGCTTTTCTCTTCGCAGTTGACTAATTTATATCTTGAATTTTATAATTTGTTGAATTTTTTCTGGTATTAAAATTTTAAAATTCTCTGAATTGAGCGAATTATGGATTGTAATTTCATTTGCAATTCGTCATACTTGTTGGAGTTTTCTTACCTAATTTTACATTCTAGGTGATATGAAAGCACAAAATGAACTTGTGGGATGAGAGGAATTTGAATGAAAATCTCTTTTCTCGTTAAAATTTAATTAGCTGGGTTTCCAAACGATTTAGTTAAATTTGTCCTATTTTCTCATGGAACAAAAAGATTTTGGTTTTTTTCGGGACAATTAATCAGTAATTTTGGTTTAAAAGAGCAGTGGTAATTTCTTTGCAAGAAACATAAGAATTTTAAGCACCCGATATGGTATGTCTTACCATATGAGAACATGATATAATTAGAGGTTTTCTGATCCTTCTTTTCGCTTCTAGAATCAATCTGTTGTGTGGAAAAGCCACAATGTAATGGATTCTTTGGACTATTTTTTATTAAAGATGAAGTGAAGTTATGTATCCTTTAAAGTCTGAGGAAGATGAATTATCAGTACCAAATGTATTCACGTCTGTGCAATTTGAGCTGATGGGGAAACCGGTTTATATCAAACTGGTCTTCTGGAAGCAATCCATAAGAAAGAAATTTTATAGCTGTTTCGATTGCTTAATTATGATGTTATGCACTGATCATTTGATTATATAGAATTTTCACCTAATTTATGGAATGCAACTAATTTTGTGGTTTAATATAATAAATCTTGAGCTTTGTGGTTTCATTTACAAATACGCCTGTCATATTGAACAAGACAGAAGTATAAATGTTTTCCATAGAATAAAGTATGATATTAGGATTTATGAATTTTGGTTTCTCTAGCTTCCGATTGCTTACTATGTTACTCACAAGATTGAATAACATACTTTACACTTCTTAGTTGCAAGTTCGGATCGTCTGCATTGCTCAACTGTTTCTAAACCATAAGTAATTAGTTTTGAAAGGAACATTATCTGTATCTGCTGCCACAGCACCAATATTTTAGAATCATGTAAAAGATTTGAAGCCATCAAATAACTGGTTGTATCGGTCATGTTGGTGTAAAATGAATTTGAAGAATTTTAGAAACTTTCGAGTATTAGAATCATTGGCTCTATGATTGACAGTTTGCCTTGGTTTAACAACATTGCTTTACTTTTGATCCTATTCAGTAAAAATTTAGTATCTCAACACACTCTTCTTTTTCATGCTTAAACTGATATTTTTGTTTCCTAAAGATACATTTTTTTGAATATTGCCATATTTTCTTATCTGATCCTTGCTAGAAATGTTGTTGTGGCTTCTTTTATGGAATCTAGGGTTGAGATGTGTTTCTTTAATGTCCATACTGAACTAATTTCTGAGCTACGGTATATCATTTGAGTTTAGTTTATAAGAAACTTCATTGAATGTTTAGAGGTCTATAGATAGTAAACTGAAAAGTTCCTGATCGTGGCTGAGCATATATGAAAGTGCAGCTCATGCTTAATATGTGATTGACCACCTAGTGATTTAACGGAACTCTTTGGTAATGATATTATGTCTTTATCAGTTTCTAATGAGAGAGCGGTGTCAAAAGAGTGTGGTTTCTTCAAATTTTTATTTCTGCAGTGCCTTAGAATAAATTAATTAGTTAAATTACTTTGATTTGCTTCGGTTATTCATTACTCTCTTTTGAAAATGTTTAATTAAAGTTCCTAATATATTTTGTTAAATTGTTGCATCATTGCAGTTCTACAGGCGCTCAGTGGCCCAATACGAGTATGACTTGCTGTCGTTAGTTCATTCTCTTGTGTTATCGATAAAGGAGACAGACTTGTACCTTGTTAAGTCGGGGCTGTGTAACGCCAGCTGCATAAGATTTTCACTGGCTAAGCACTTGAGACTTGCTGGTTATGATGCTGCTGTGTGTGCTTCTAGGTGGCAAGGTAGCGGCAAGCTCCCTGGAGGTATTAATTATTATTATCGCAAATCAGATTCAATGACTCCATAATTAATCTACTGAGCTCTCCATATTATCCTATTTTTCTCTTAATATTTTCAAGTTCACTATCCCCCTTGGGTAAACAGGGAACTGTATATTTTTGTATTACTTTTTATGTGTTGTGAAATATTCTGGAGAATGTTATGTTTGGTTGAAATTTTGGTCCATTGCTACACTTGGAAGCTTTATAATAAATGAAGAATTTTGTGTCCATAAAATGATCTGCTGTACATTCTTCGGTATCTACTTCAGTTCTGCGATTCCTTAAAATGCTAATGTTTGTGGTAGCAATCCCGAGTCAACGAAATCTAGCGGTGTTATTCTGGTCATTTGTCAGAATGTGCTTATGTTGATTATGATTGGTGTTATTATTGTTTCTAGGCCTACTGCATTGACACCCCCCCTAAACTTGTCCATAAACGCCTATTTGCCCCCCGAACTTTCAAAAGTTCCAAATAACCCCCTAAACTAGTGCACTTTTCGCAAGTTAAGGGGTTTATTTGAAACTTTTGAAAGTTCAGGGGCCAAATTGGCGTTTGAGTTCAAGATCAGGGGCCGTATGAATTATTAAATTCATTCACCTCTTACGAGTTCATCTTTATTTTGCATGGCAGGGGACCACGAATATATCGACGTGATCCACTCAAACAACGGAGGAAGCATCGAGCGTCTAATCATCGACATCGACTTCCGAAGCCACTTCGAGATAGCAAGAGCCGTTCATTCATACGACAGAATCCTGAAATCGCTCCCAGTAGTCTACCTGGGTTCTTTAAACAAGCTGAAACAGTACCTTCAAGTAATGGTCGAAGCCGCAAAATCTTCGCTGAAGCAGAACTCGATGCCTCTTCCTCCATGGAGATCTCTTGACTATCTGAAAGCCAAGTGGCACTCCCCATACCAGCGCCAGTTAAGCCCGGGCGAGCACGATTTTAGCACCACAAACTTGTACGACCATAAGCAGTGCGTCGAAAATATGAAGAGGATCCAGTCTTGGCTGCAATCAGAAATAGAGGAAGAGCGGTTGTTGAAGCCGATGAGTGATAATAAGTGGAGAGTTAAACGAGAGAGGCGGAGACATTCGTTCTTGAGGTAAGTGTATAGCAATTTTGGGTGGGGAATTGGTAATTTTGCCTTTTGTGTGTGTGAGAGTGAGAGAAATTGTACTGCGGCTTTTTTTGGGTTTAGTCATTCTTTTTTCCTCAAATGAATAAAATTACGAAGTATAACAAAGTAAGTTCGGTTTTATATTATAGATGAAAAAGAACAATGACACGCCTTACAGCATTTCTGGCTCAGTTATTGTTTTCTAATTTACAATTTTTGTCTTGAGCATGTTTCTTCGGCTTATATTTACTTTTTTCTTTACAAGCTCGAGTTTTAACTTATATTTGTGGCAGAGAATTTTTTCTTCTTCTTCCTTAAGTGTTGAGTTTCATGCTATGAATTTTACTAGTAATAGATAAAATAAACAGTTTAGATACAGATTTTGTTTTTATATTTACTTATAGTTTATTGATATAATAGAAAAATCCTGATCTCCAATCTTCGGAATTTTAGTTCATGTTCAAGCTCGTTTATTAACGAGCTCGAGTTTTAACTGAGCCGAACATCGAATTCTTTACAAGTAACTTTATTCATTTACAGCCCTACTGAAAATATGTTTTCGGGTTAATTTTCTGAAACAACTAATGGTTAGGAAGTTCATTAGATAAAGTAGATAGTAATTTACAATAAAATATAAAATTTTAGGATTTTCATTTCTTTTTTGAGTGAGCCCATTTCTGTCTCCTGCAAGGTTACAGAGAAAAAAAAAAATTCCGTTCTCATTTTCATTAAGAAATTGGAGAAATCTATTTTCCTATTTTCATTGTAGATTTTAGTGTCAGAAATTTCTTATTCCCCTCTAAAGTAAAATTGCATAAGACTATTATGAATCATTTTAATTAGTAATGGGAAAATATTTTAAAATATATATAATAAAATAAAACAAATTCTTAATTTGTATGTAAACAAGGCATTGAAAATCTTTTACTTAAATAATGCGTTTTAAAATTATAAAAATAACTGTAAACGACGTTGAAACGGATAATATTGTACTGTACAAGCTGTTTATAACAATTAATTATAAAAGATTGTTTAGAAGTTTTTGACTTGTGAAATAAAGCAAAATTAGATATATTGAGTGGCGCATATGAGACTGGACTTATTTAAAGTGATAATTGGATTTCAACCTGATTATGGGCCATGTCTTTACATTTTTAACGGGACTAATACATTAACACCACCCTAAAATTGATTCAGAAAATCGGATACCACCCTCAACTTTCAAAAGGATTGGTCACCTCCCTTAACTTGGAAAAAAGAATCAATTACCTCTTTAACTTGGTAAAAATGCACCAGTTAACCCCCTCAATGCCACGTGTCAGTGTTAGAATCTGGTTGGTTTGATTTTTCAAAGATGTAATTTTTCTGATTTTTCTCTCTTTAACCAGAAGTTGACACGTGGCATTGAAAGGGCAAACTGGTGCATTTTTGCCAAGTTAAGGGGGGTAACAGATCCTTTTTGCCAAGGTGAGGAGGTAACTGGTCCTTTTGAAAGTTGAGGGTGATATCGGATTTTCTGAACCAACTTTAGGGGGGTCCTGATGCATTTGACTTTTTAATAACTCCAGTTTTTTTAGTTTGTCATTTCACAAATACGTATTTTAGATTTTATTTCCAAAATTTCTTTTCTACCAATTTATTTTGTCCCCTTTTCTTAATATTTTTGGCCTATTTTATTCTTTCTTTTCATTAAGAGAAATTGTGTTTTTTTACCCATATGAAGTTTCACTTTAATGAAATACCCTTTTTGAAACCCTTTTATTTAATTACCCCATTTTTAATATTTCTTTTAATAAAATACCCCTTTATTAAATTGTTAATGGTCTTTTAAAATGTTTTAATTACAATCGTTTCATCCTTTTATAATTAATGTTTATTATGGTAGTTTTTTATTTTGTAACTCCCTTATCAGCAAAGATTGTAAGATTTTTAAGTAACGTTTATTATGGCAGTTTTTTAATTAACATTTATTATGACATTTTTTTTATTATGATATTTTTTTAATTACAACCGTTTCTTCCTTTTTATTAATGTTTATTATGACAGTTTTTTGTTTTGTAAGATTCTCTCTAATATGACAGTTCTTTAATTAACGTTTATTATGACAGATTTTTAATTACAACCATTTCTTCCTTTTTATTAACGTTTATTATGTCAGTTTTTTATTTTGTAAGATTCTTCGTTATATGACAGTTTTTAATTAATGTTTATTATGATAATTTTTTAATTACAACCGTTTCTTCCTTTTTATTAACGTTTATTATGGCGGTTTTTTATTTTGTAAGATTCTCCCTTATCAGCAAAGATTGTTCTTCCTCAATTGAATTCACGTTAATCAATACTTTCTTTCTTGTTAATCATGGTTCTCTGATTCTTCTTTTTTTACGTTAAATTATTTTTAAATGAACTATACACATTATACAATCACAACCATACAACAGTAGCTAAACTCATACACATTACAAAATGGACTATACACATTATACAATTACAACTATACAATAGTAGCCAAATCCATACACATCAAAATGAACTATACTCATTATGCAATTACAATCATACAACAGTAGCCAAACTCATACACATCAAAATGAACAATACACATTATACGTGTATAACCACACAACAGTAGTCAAACCTAGACAGCCATACACAATTTACATTTGAATGTTGTGTCCGGGTGGTGTTTCTTGCAGAATGTCTAGTCCCCATCTTCTTCTTGTTCAAATCTGTTATAAATGATAAAAAAATGTAAGCTTCAAACGCATGCAATACAATCTATACAAATTGATGATAAATCCATACAATTAATAACTATAAAACTATACAAATACATATACAATTACAGCCATACAACAGTAGCCCAACTTATACACATTATCAAAATGAACTATACACATTATACAAACACAGCCATACAACAGTAGCCAAACCCATACACATTTTCAAAAACCGTTTTCATAAACCCTAGATTCAAATTCAGATTAAACATCTTAATCGAACCCCAACCATTTAAACCATACACTTTCTAAAAAACCATATTTAGAATCAAAATCATGGTCCGAATCTCGATTTTTACCACAATCAATGGGAATCTCAACCATATAAACCATGCACTTTCCAAAAAAATGCCATTTGATGAGATTTAGTACCTAAAAACCCTAAATAGTATAATCTGACAATGGGAATATAGTGAATGAGTTTCAAACCCATGTACACCATACAATTTCGAAATAATCTCAAAATAGAAAGCTTACTTTATAGAAGAAATCTCCGATTGGTTTCTAATCTCCCGCCATCTTTTACATTGTTGCTGCAGTTCCTTTTTTCCGATTTTGGGGTTAGGGTGATGATTTTGATGGAGAATCGAGTTCAAGAAGGGTGGAACCAATTACAAGTTTTCCTATTTTGCAGCTTGTCCGTCGTTTGCAGATTTCTTGTTGCAGATTAGTGGAATCGAGTTCAAGATTCCTTGTTCTTAGGTAAATGATGATGGAGAAATAGAGGTTGAAGAAGGTTGGAACCTTTTAGAATTGTTCCTATTTTGCAGCTCGTTGTGTTCTATATAGAATGTATCGCAAATCGTGGGTTACTTAATTAGTGGAGATATGGTAGTTAATTGGAAGGGGACATATAAATTTGAAAAATGGGTATTTTGTTAATTAGTTTATCCAATTGGGGTATTTTATTAAATGAATGGATGTAAGCATAAAACTGATATCTCATATGGGGTATTTATATAAAAAAAAGGCCAAATGCATCAAGACTCCCCTGAAGTTGGCTCAGAAAACCCGATGCCACCCTTAACTTTCAAAAAGACCAGTTACCCCCCTCAACTTGGCAAAAAGGATTAGTTACCCCCCTTAACTTGGAAAATAATGCACTGGTTTGTCCCTTCAATGCCACGAGTCAACTTCTAGTTAAAGAGAGAAAAATAAAAAAAATGGCATCCTTGAAAAGTCAAACCAACCAGATTCTGACATGTGACATTGAGGGGGCTAACTGATGCATTTTTACTAAGTGAAGGGGGGTAACTGGTCCTTTTTGCCAAGTTGAGGGGGGTAACTGATCCTTTAGAAAGTTAAGGGTGACATCGGGTTTTCTGAGCCAACTTCAGGGGGTTCTTGATGCATTTGGCCTTTAATGTATGTGACATACATACATACATATGTCATTTATTTGGTCTCTGTGAAATGCAATTTTTTACCCTCTAGATCCATGTATTATGCAATTATTGCTCATTTGCTCATAATGTTATCCAATCTTGCCCATTTAATCTATGTGATACGTAACATATTACATTTTTTTCTTTGTTTTAAAAATCTTTATCTAGGTCCTCCTAGTCACTACTATTTCGAGGATCGTCGTTCAACTGTGTCTTGCGCTTAAACCTCACCGATTAACGTCTAAGTGTCGCCTAGATCTCGATTAATATGTGCCTAGCCTTTTGGAAACTCCAGCTGCCCGACTAAACACTATTATTTTTAGCCTTGTGTTATAGAATCTTTATTAACATTAGCCCATGTAATAGGTACGTGAATGACTTCAAAGGCAATAATTCGTATATTACACACCAAAGAATAGCATATATGATACGAGAACAAATTAAATAGACAAATAAATGAGTTATACCATGGGACTAGGAAATGTTTTTCCCTTTAAATTCATATAAGTGAATGCAATTTTTTAAGAAGCAAGTAGGAACGTAAAAGTGAAATAATTCCGTTAATCAATTATACATAGAAAATGATACTCCCAAAAGATTGTTTTCGCACATGGTGGATTATCATAATCTAAAATACCATCAAACCATGTTTTTCTTTTGATTCGAACCATTTCAAACAATTTGGATTAATTTTCATATAAATTATCATAACAAGTTAGGTATGTGCATGAAATGTTCATAGCATAGTTTTATTCAGTGCAACTAGTGGTCAAATCTCTTATTCGTGCCCTAGATCCTGAAGCATACTTGGCTTAGATGCTTTAACCATGTATCCCATACATTTTCAACTAGTACAATCTACGGCGACATACTCTCAAACAAGGAAAAAATGACTCATCTTAGGAATTGTTGGTCTTTGTTGTGTTCGTACTTCCAACAACTAATTTTTATATTGAAATAGTTGAATTGCGTCAATTTTGTAAACATGCACTTGAGAGCATCGTGACAATAAATTCTTCATCAAAAAGTAATTCGTTGTGATTTTATATCAAAGAAAATTTCGTGAGAGATGTCTAAATGAACAAACATAGCAGAAGTTAAGAATTAACTTTTTTACGTATAAATTTTTTTTACTAAAGTCCCGTTTGTTTGCAGGAAAATATTGTACAAGGGAAAATGTTGTGCAGGGGAAAATATTATGCAGGAAAATAAAATATTTTCCTATGTTTGGCTACACCACTGTAAAATATTTTCTGATGTTTGTTTACAATTCTGAAAAATATTTTCCAATTACAAATTTAACTATACAAAATCCTAGCTTTATTTTCTAAATTTATTTTTATATAAAAATGTAATCATACTTAATATAATTTAATTTTTATATAATAATTATGATGCTATATTTCACATATTTTACAATATATATATATATATATATATATATAT
>CATIWQ010458560.1:0-10751 GCA_949673415.1 Euphorbia schlechtendalii | reverse complement strand
TAGTAGGGGGGGGGAGGAGACTTTTTAGGTGGGGGGGGGGATTTATAGTAGTAAGGTGGTGGAGGAGAATGCACCGGTGGTGGTGGTGATTTGTAATAATATGGTGGAGGAGGAGAATGCACCGGTGGTGGTGGTGACTTATAGTAATAAGGTGGTGGAGGAGAATGTTTTGGTGGTGGTGGTGACTTGTAATAGTAAGGTGGAGGAGGAGAATGCTTCGGTGGGGGTGGTGACTTGTAGTAGTAAGGTGGAGGAGGAGAATGCTCCGGTGGTGGAGGCGACTTATAGTAGTAAGGTGGAGGAGGAGAATGCTTTGGTGGGGGAGGAGACTTGTAGTAGTATGGAGGAGGTGGTGATGGAGAAGGAGGTGGCGGAGACTTGTACACGTAAGGCGGTGGAGGAGAAGGAGAAGGAGGTGGTGGAGACTTGTACACATAAGGTGGTGGAGGAGAAGGAGATGGTGGTGGTGGAGACTTGTACACATAGGGCGGAGGTGGCGATGGAGATGGTGGTGGTGGAGATTTGTACTCATAAGGTGGTGGTGGTGAATGCGAAGGCGGAGGTGGCGACTTGTACTCATAAGGGGGAGGAGGAGAATGAGTCGGTGGTGGTGGTGACTTGTACTCGTAAGGAGGTGGAGGAGAATGAACTGGCGGAGGAGGCGACTTGTACACATAAGGAGGCGGCGGAGAAGGTGAAGGAGGAGGTGGAGATTTATACAAATAAGGCGGAGGAGGCGGAGATGAATAAGGATAAGCATCGCCCGAAACTAAACTCATACTACCCGAAACAAGAACCGCAACCAATGCCATGGCCAAATGCGGCCAAAGACTAGTGGTGCCGCCACCCATTGTCGCCTGAAAATTCAGTTCCTCAGTACAATGTCTTTGTCAGTGTTAACTAACTGCCTCTAGAGAAAGAGGAAATGGGGAAAGAGATATAAGGTTTTAGATTGTAATGTGTGTTATAGTAAAGCAAGAAATCAAGTGAATATATAGTACAATTAGTCGTTGAAATAGAGCTGTCTTTTTAGGACAAATAATACTACAATTTGTTCAATTTATTTATTTCTAAAAATTGTCCTTCTAGCTGGCCTATTCATTTTGATTTTTATTATTCCTAATAATTTTCATGACTTGAAAGTTTTTTTTTAGTTCTGTCCTATAATTTAAATATTTATGTGTTTATTTGGTATATAAAGCTATTACATACATTTAGAGTATGTATTATACAAACTTATTGATATTTTGATCTAATGATTAAGTCTGAAGCTGGTACTTTTAAAGGTTTCAGATTCAAATCTCATCAAAGACGGGATATAATTTTTCTTTCTATCTAATTTAATCGGAATTATGCAAATTTTAAAAAATAAATTACACGAGCTGATTACAAGTGTTTGTAATTTGTATCGAGTTGTATTTTTATCTATTCTAACTTATAATTTTTTTGGATTTTTATAATATTACTTTTGGTTATAGCATATTGTGGTAATCTATTTGATCTTCAATCCATATAAAGGATTATGTACATTAAATAACAATTTATTCGTGGAGACTTTGTTTAAATCAATACTAAATATACTAAACAATTGTGACACGGTGACATGTTCAAATACAAAAAATTCTCGGTTGTCATATCATTCGGTTTGTATACTTCATTTTAATGTACTAAACTAGATATAAACATCAAATAGACGCGAAAATAGGAGTTTGGATCTTTCTATTCCACTACGTTTCTCGTTTTCCATTGAATGCCATATAAAACAATTATTGAAGAACTAATCTCGAAAGACTCATGAGATAAATGATTTAATTAACATAAAAAACTCCATATTGGTTTCATAACATTTATACTTGTATTTTTTAATTATTTCCACTCCTCTACCTGTCCAGTTTGTTTATTTGCAATCCTATATTTAAGTATTCATACCAATTTTAGATCCAAATGGAATACAATCAGCACCAAAAATAAAAGAAAGATTATAATTAAGTGAAGTCATCAGTATTATATATAAGTATTACTAACTAAACAATCTTTCAAGCACTATCACATTAGGTAACTAATTGATTTGATAAATTTTACTATTGTGCCATATGGCAAATTCCAACACATAAAATCATGACTTTTCTTGTATTCCAAGTTTTTCTTTTCATAATTCTAATTTATATTTTAATTATGCTTAGAAGAAATTAATTAAAATATTTATAAATTTAATGCCATGTAATTTGACACTTTCTGTTTTGAAGTCATCTTGCTTTTTGATAAGTCACTCATTTTAATAATAAAAATTGTGTCCAACTAAGATCCTACAAAATTTCTATATAATTAAAAAATTGACATTTTTAGGCATCCAAATAATTGGCACTATCTCTACACTATCCAATTAAACAAAAATTTTATTTATAATTTCAATTGAAATTCATGTGATCTCTCAATTATGCGAATGCACATGGGAAAAACCATCAAGTGGGATTGCAGCTTTTGCAGCTGTTTTGAGCTACACACAAGCCAAAAGGATTATCAAAAATTATAATTTCAATCAAAACAAAAGTAGCGAAAAATAGGTAAATTTGTTTAAGTCCAATTTCATTTCGTGCAAGAAATAATAATGGATATAATTTCTTCAAACATGAACATGTCTCCACTTCCCTGAAAATGACATATACTATGAAACTGGACCACCACATTTATTGATATGATGAATTGGGGTAAGAGCTCAAAATTTTGTTTGAAACTAGATGTTTACATTTTGAGTATATATATTATCTAATACTAATTTAAAAACTATTTAGATAAGTTTTTATAATTAGTAAAAATTTAAACTAATAAACTGAACTAATTTCATTGTGGTGTAAGAATTTATACTTAATTATTGTAATTAATTTGAATAAATGAAGTCCAAATTGGTAATATTAATTAGGTAGCACATGGGATTAGTTTGATTTTATTTGTGATCTACATGCTTCTTTTTTCTCTCTTTGCTTAAAAGTCATGCACTCCCATAAAGGTAGAAAAAACATCGCATGTACATTTACTACCCTAATAAAATTGTCATTATAACCGAGAAATTCACAGATAAATATATATTGCATAATTAGTATAATTATAAAATATGGATTGAGATTATGAAATTTATTACAAACGAGTTTTTTTTACTTAGAATAAAAAAAATTGTACAAAATTAAATGAAAGATGGGAACAATTTTGAAGTTTATTTAATAAAGAAATGCCTTGAAAATAAAATTTTATATAATCAAAATTTAAATTCACTTGAGTGAAAAAATATTATAATTAGAATAAGCAAAACCAAATCATATATAATAAGTTGATTTTACCCCTTTTATTAGACAATCCTACATTTACATTTTTGCAATATATGGGTATAAAAATTGAAAAAAAATTACCATTTAATAAAAGCAATCCTGCTGTTTCAATAATTAAAATGTATTTAGAAAGCCCACGATACACAAATGAAACCCTAATTAGTAATTATTCCATCTTTCATCGTGGCCGTCAATGCCGTGTGATAATCAAACTCTTAAAAGTCATATGTAGAGATTTGAAGACAAATTTAAAAGGTGGTTGAGGATAATGAAAGTTAATAATACTAAATATTCGTCTAAAAATAGAACTATTCCTTTTAATATAATTTCAAGGCTTTTTGAAATGTTTCATAATTTTGAAATGGAAGCAGATTTGAAAAAGTCGATATTTAATTAGATGTATCAATTGAATAAAGTTTAATTGATAAATGTTTTATTTTTGGTACAATATTTTATCAGTGTTCCAATCTATTTGTCGCACAATTTCAAATGTGTTCGTGAAAGATTTTAATTTTAAAATAAGATTTTTTAGTATTAACACAACAAATTCACCAATTGAGCTAATTAAAACTATGAATAATTATTTTGTTAATTAGTCACTCTTTCTTCTATTTTCATTTTCTTTTGAAACAAGAGAGCTAAGTGATAGCTTTTTATTAGTCTAATTTGTGAAGTGATAGTTAGGAGAATATTAGGAATATAGAGAGATAATTTGTTTGATTTTTAGCATTTTTTTAGATTTTAATCAATCAATTAGAAAACACATAATAAATCATAATTATTTGAATTTTTATATATGATCAAAATGTTGTCAAGATCATCAACATGGACCACCCTTTTATCAACAATTTTTTTAAATTAAAATTTTCTATTGTAGTTTAGCTTAATTTATTTTGTAATTGGAAAATTAAGTCATCAAAATTACCTATCACTGTAACCATTAGTCTCTGTTCTTTTCAACTTATTTAACGACCAATTCAGTTCAGTTTCAATTTCAATTCAGTTTCAGTTCAATTTTAATTTCAATTTAGTTTTAGTTTATATATTATTGTAATTATTATTAAAGTAATTATATATATATATTATTAGAATGAGAAAAGAAAAATATTAATCATAAATAAAATAAATAGTAAGTAAATAAAAATGATTTAAGAATATTATTAATAACATGTTAAAATTTGATTGCTTATTATCATTAATAACAAATAACTTTGTTTAATAACAAATAAATAGATAAAATATATAATTTATAAGGTATTAAAAAGCATACTCATTACAATATAATTGAGAAATATTATAATATTATAATTCATGGTTAGGTTAATTTTTCTAATTCAATCTTCATCTATGTCGTCATTTTCACTATCCTCATTGACATGTTGAATATTGCTTTGGTTTATCTCCCAAATTTATTGTATAATAGAATTCCACACTATGTTCATTGCTTTTTTCCGATTGTCGTCGAACATATTGTAATCAGCTCTTCCATCAGTTTCTTCATTATATCTTACCGGTATCCCAAGCTGATGTAATCTTATAAAATTATGAAGAGTGAAAGTAGAGACAATAATTGACATTTGATATTTTTTTGGCATTTGATGCATATTATGTAATATCTTCTACATTTTCTTTAACTGATCAAATAGACATTCTACTTTCATTCGCTATGATGAATATCTATAATTAAAATGTTCTTCCATTCCACGAGGTAGTTCTCATTTCCTATATCCTGGTATATGAGCTCTAACACTTCGATCTATGATAGGAGCCAAATAGCCCAAAGTATTGGGATATCATGAATCTACTAAATAATATTTTCCTACAAATTAAAAATGGAAAGTAAGTAATACGAAAATATAATATAATTAAAATTTGAAACTATAAAATATTATGTATATATTTCAACTACATTTGTCTTTCTTACCCTTCTGTCCTTCTCAAAATTTTTACTAAACAAACACACACTTTTTAATATTTATTACTAACTTAATTACCTTTTTTCATTTTGTAGTCTTTTTAATTAAACTACATTTGTCCTAGAATAATATTACAAAGTGTGATTTTTGTTAATATTAAAAACGTTAAGAATCAACATAATATCAGAATAAAATTTAATGAAACAAAAATATAATATTATAAAATTACAAGGTAATGTTGTTATTGTTAATATAAATGATTATTATTCAATTAAGTTTCGGTATGTACAATTTCAGAATAATAAATTTCAGTTTAGTTTCAGTTCAATTTCAATATGTTCAGTTTCAGTTTTAGAATTTTCAGTTTTATTTGAAAAGAATAGAACCTTATACATCCATCAACAGAACATGAGATTTGGGCTTGATGTTTATGCTTATACGATAACAAACTTTCTCATATTATTGAAAGTCCATGTTTGTAATCCATTATCTTGTACTCACAAAGGTAATTAAATCATATGTCTAAAAAATTAAATTTTATTATTTCCACAACAAGAAGAAAATATTATTAGCTTTGTCATTTTATTAGATTATATTTTTCCTGTTATCATTTTTTTATGTTGACTACCATTTGTAACTACCTTCATTTTGCTATTTCATTTAAATTTCACAACTTCAAACGTTCATATCTCACAAATCGTTGATTTTTTCAAATCGATATTTTAAAATATTTTGTTCGTCTTAATTGTATCTTTAAAATGACATGTACTACAATTTTTTCAAAAAAAATGAAAGGTTCTAATCTTATACATTGTATCATAGTGGTATAATATCTGTTTTTTATTGCCTTTTCATGAAGGTGTTATACATTGTAAAAGAGTGGTATAATGTATTTTAAAAAGACTATATAAAATAGATTATACCATTCTTATATCATGTATAACGCCTTCATGAAAAGATAGTAAAAAGCGGGAATTATATGTATAAGATTGTGATAAATTATTTTTTTTACTGGAAAGTGAGTTATATTATAAACATGGGGGAGGGGGGGTTACACTGTATAAATATATTATACCTCTATTATATCATGTATTAGAACTTTCATACCAAGTTTAAGGTTTTCGTGTCATAATTTTTATGGGAAAATTAGTATTGTTATGAAGATAAATGAGAAAAAAGATTGTTTTTAAAAAAATGAGAAAAAATATTATATAAATACATTATACAAGTTTTATATCATGTACAATGCCTTCATGAAATTCAGTAAAAAAGGACATTATACCACAATTATACCATGTATAAGATTGCGAAACACTATTTTTTCGAAAAAGTCAAAGAGTATGTCATTTTAAAGAAAAACTAAGATGCAAAAAATATTTCAAAACGTTGATTCAAAAAGCTAAATGGTTTGTAAGATATGAACGCTTAAAGTTTCAAAATTCAAATTAAAAAGAAAAAATATAATTACAATGGTTGACAAATTCAACGTAAAAAAAATGTAAAAGAAAAAATATATACCCTTTTCACATAAAAGGAAAAAAAAAATTTCTTTATGAGATTTCAAATTAAAGATTATAAAACCTAAATTTTATGAAAAACCCCTAATCACAAACCCACTCTTTTTCATTCTCACAAAACCTAACTTTTCTCTTTTTTTCCTTCACGGAATTCCTCTGCAAACCATCCTTCCCTTTGCTATAACGGTTTCTCACTCAAATCTTTCTCTTACATTGTCCGCATTTTCGATCAGTTTTTCTATGTCTTTGGACCAGATAACTGCATTATGGAGGATAATGAAGCTCCATCAAATCGTATTAAAAGGTATGAACTCATAACCTAATTTTTTTCTTTTCATATTTCTTGGTTATTTTTTCAAATTTATAACCCAAACACATGATAAATCAGATCAAAATCACAATCACAAGAGCATGCTATGGAACAGAAGCAGAAATAATCAAAAGTTGAGGTAATGAAATCGTTCTCATTTCTTTAGTTTTAGATAACATTTTTCTTAACTTAATTTTGTTTTTCTTCGTTTGTATTTCTGATTTTGAATCTAAATGTTTGATATTATAGCATATATGGTCTGTGTTATAAAAAAATATAGCATATATGGTCTGAATTATCTGATTCAATACAATTTATCTTGTGAAAGGGTTCAAAGCATTATACAGTAATCTATTTATATCCTAGATTTGGTCATCCTTCCATTGTTTCGTCGTTGTTTCTTTTTATCTTATAAATAATCCATTTTTTTTATCCAGTTGAGTTGCAATAAGAGCTATGCTAGTATGATGTATTATGTTACTGACATACTTATTCTCAACTCTAGTTATATGTGGATCATTGTTGTTAAAGGCGATTGCCTGATCATTATTACATAATTTACCTGCTGGAAATGATCAACTACTTCTGTGGAATCGACTAATGGGCTGCTTTACCAATGCGCTCGAGTCATGGTGATTTAGAGAGTAAAGTGAACGGAAAGACCTTGATGGATTTAAATTGGAAACAATGTCTAATGCTTCCCCATAAGCAATCATGATTCTGAGGAACAAAAGAGTTTTGCCATGCCTAAAGAAGAATTGGATGCATTAGGTATGTTTTACTTTGTACTATAGCCCCTCCAATGATTTAATATGGAATTACACTTGTTCAATTTCCCTTTTTCTCATCTATCTTATATAACCTTGCTCAAACTTATAATTTTTTTGTTGCAGCACAACTGGCACACGAGCTCTTGTAACATATGTGTTGCGCATTGTAAGTTGCTCTATAATACTTTTACGTAAGTTTTAAAAGACCAGTTAAACAAGACTTGAAGTAATTGTAGGAGGTATTGATAACTCGATATAGTTAAGCCATGTATGTGACATCCACATTTCCATACCGCGTGGGTGGTCCGGTCCCGCCGGTTGACAGAGGCAGCTAGACGAGTCTACCTCCGTTGAAAAGGTACCAGGTCATTCCCCATAAGCTTATCCAAAAAACGAAGAACTCGGTCTTATTTGAATTCTGTCTCTTCACACAAGAGATGCATTTCAAGTAGAAGTGAACCACCAGTGATAGAGATTTCCTCCATCACTACTTGAGCTCATCTGACTCCTATATATACAGACCTCCACTACACATTAGAGGTACATTATTTTCATACTCACTTAATACATTCTCTGCCTCCTCTATTAATTCTGTCTCTAACTTAAGCATCGGAGAGGCTACGCCAGTCACACGATTAGCTCCCCTTAGTCACCCTTTGTTTTGCAGGTACATTATTTCATTTTGCATGATATCTTTTAAATAAATGAAACATTGTTGGTATAATGATCTTATTGGAGTCTTATACCAAGTACAAGAGATATATAATATTATATAAAGCAATAATATACGGTATAATGTATTAAGAAACTTGATTTGTTTTCTGACATTTTACCATTTTAATTATTGTTTATTTTTGTTATTGGTGATTAATGCATATACTCTTTTGAAGATAGTCTTTGTTATTTATTGTCTAGTTGTGGTTTTTGGTCTAGAGATATAACTGGAAGTTCTGTTATTCTCATTAGAAGTGTGTTTTGAGCATTTAGGAGTCTGCATGCTGTACTTTTTTGTTTTTTTACTGGATCATATTCAATGTGATGAAGGTTTGACACTACTGTGTGTTGAGTCTAAGTTTCGATGATTACAACAAGTAGACGAAACCGACAAAGCAACTATGATATATTTTTGATAAATTAATACACATACATATTTATGTTAATTTACATAAAAGGATATTTAAAAGATAAAATTACAAAGTGGAAGAATGGAAGGAAAAGGCTGATGTGGACAAAATTCAAAAGGTGGTAAAGCAAAGACCAAAAAGGTGGTAAGGAGCAAAGACCAAAAAGTGGTAAGCAGGTCGTAAGGAGCAAGGACCCCTTCAACAGGTATATTTTTGAAAAGGTGGTAAGCTATTTAGACCTTACACCTCAATACCTCTCCAATGGCTAGCTCTCCAAAGTGGACTCCCGCTTTAACTATAAACAGCCATCAGTTTGAAAGGTTGAAACTTGAAAGACTAATAACATTTTTTACATACTACAAGTTTCAACTAAATTTTTCTTCCCTACAATTTTTCAGTGCTAAAGTGAGAAAGCTTCTTCTAGAGTTCATGCAACACAAATACAATCAATTAGAATTGTGTGGTTTTGTTGTTAAACCTATAAAAACAAGTTAGGTTTTATTGTTGAGCCCACAAAAACAGTGTTGAAAAGGTTTGGTTGAGCCCGGAAAAATAACAGTAGTAAGGTTTGATACTTGAACTCAGTTACAGTGCCAGGATCAGAGATGGGGTGTAGAAGCACTCCCGTTCACGACCGTAAATCCCACCAATAAACAAATTCAATTCTACTACCGAACAAATTTATACCTAAAATTTGATTAGAGAAATGAAAATACAAACTATGATTAATATCTTTAGTTAAAAAAAAGTACAATAACAAATTTTTCTATCTAGTTGGTTTAATATCAAAATAGATAAAAAAATATTGTGGGCCAACTTTTTTTTATTAATTATAGGCCCTAGTTTAGAAGTGAGTTTTGATTTGAATTAAAACACAAACAACCTAGCCCAATTCTCACCTTCTCCTTCCTTGGTTCATGTCTGCAACTGAAATTAGGGTCGAGCAAAATTTTACAAACATCAAACTTCAGGTGAGTTTAGGCGGCTGGGGTGTGGCAGCTGCCACAACGTGCCACACCCTGCCGTCGTCCTTGCTTGAGCTTGCAAAAAGTATCATCAGGCTTGTTTTCTGCCCGTAAAGAAAAATGAGAATAAAAGAAAATCTCAAGTCAGTTGACTTGGGGACTAGATTATGCCAAGGGTTGCCGAACCAGGGTAAAATTCATTTGCGTCTCAATCTCTCTAACTCTATTAATTTAATTATTCGCAATTTAATTTTCAACCATTTACTTAATTGCAATTAGTTATTTTTGAGATTGAGCAAAAACTCTTTTAAAGTTATAACAAAAGTTTTTAAACTTTAAAGGGATTTTTGAAGTACTATTCACCCCTCTCCCCTCTAGTACTTCCTAGCCATTGGGGACCTATGGAAAAATTTAAGCATATTAATTAGTAATTTGGTGCTTGTTTGCTTTTGCACTTTTAGATCTTTCATATGGAACTTAAAAATTGTTAGTGAAAAGGGACGGAAACAAGTCAAGGGTATGAAAGTACTATGTGGATGTTGGAAAACGAAAATTCTTCTGTTAATAATTTGTCTTCATTTCCTTTTACCATGCCATATAAGATTGAATTTGTTTGCTTATATTCTATTTCATGTATGCTTATCCTCCTCTAGATGAAAACATTCTAACAAATATTGCGAATAGATTGTTGTTCCTCGCTTTTATACACAGGTTGAATCCAAAACTTTGTAAAGCCATCGAACGGTTGTAAATATGTCAGGTTAACAAGTTGATTTTGCTATTGGTTTGATGAATTAGTGTGAGGTGTCGTTGTATTAATTTAATG
>CATIWQ010458557.1:0-16462 GCA_949673415.1 Euphorbia schlechtendalii | reverse complement strand
ATTCACGACTGGTTTCCAACTAGATCAATAGAAACTTTGAGACAAAGGAGGAGAGCATGATCAAATACCTTCGCAAAGTACAAAGCTTAATAGAGAGCTTGGAAAAGAAAGGAACCACATGGAAAGTTGAACACGTTCCTCGAAAACAGAACGAGATGGTAGACCAATTGGCAAAAGCCGCCTCAAACCCAGAAGGCTGCAATCAACCAGGTAGCCTCTATGAAGTTCTTATCCACCCCAGCTGCGATGAAGAGCACATGCTATGCGTTGAGGAAGACGTTGATGATTGGCGCCATCCTATCATAACCTATCTCAAAGACGGACGACTCCCCGAGGATACAGAAACCGCCTTAAAGATCATGCGAAAATCTGTTAGATACTTTGTGGTAGACGGTGAACTCTATAGAAGATCATATATAGACGCCTGGTAAAAATGCGTCACCCCAGCCCAAGGAAAGAGTATCTTAACAGAAATGCATGAAGGAATTTGCGGATCTCACCAGGCGGCCTCCACCCTGTTACGAAGAGTCAGCATAGTCGGTTATTATTGGGAAACAATGGAGATGGATACAACGAAGTACGTCCAGAGGTGCCACCCATGCCAGGTACACACGAGGAAAAATCTCCTACCTCAAGCTAGCCAACGGCCACTAATAACAGCCTGGCCCTTCTCGATATGGGGAATCGACATAGCGGGACCTTTACCAATGGCAAGCGGATAGAGAAAGTTCGTAATTGTTGCGATTGACCATTTTACCAAATGGGTTGAGGAGGTCGCGATCAACACCATCACTCTGAAGAAAGTCATTGACTTCTTCTGGAAAAACATCATCACAAGATTCGACATCCCAAGGAAGATAGTCTTTGACAATGGCACACAATTTATATCAAGAAAGTTCATAGAATTCTGCCAGGGACTGGGTATAAATAACCACCACTCTTCCATAGCACACCCTCAGACAAACGGTCAGACAGAGGTCACTAACAGAACATTGGGAGAAGGCCTTAAGAAATGCCTTGAAAGAGGAAACAAAGGATCTTGGTCAGACGAAATCATTAGCGTGTTATGGTCGTACTGAACTACAGCATGCAGACCAACGGGTGAGATGCCTTATTCCCTAGTTCATGGGACAGAAGCCATGATTCCTGTGGAGATAGCCGCCCCGACTGATAGAGTCATTTACTACACCGAAGAGCAAAATGATATCAATCTAAAACACCACTTGGACAACCTCGAAGAAAGGAGAGAGTGAGCCTACATCCGGATGGCGGCCTATAAAGCAAAAATCACCAAGTATCACGACCGCAGTGTTAGAAGACTACGGCTCAAAGAGGGAGACTTGGTCCTCAAAGACATCGCTGCTTCTCAATACCGAGAAGCCAAAGGTAAATTGGGAGCAAATTGGGAAAGACCGTACAGGATAATAGAAGTCATAGGCCCAGCCACATATTGGCTCAGTGACCTCGAAGGGAAAAATCTGCCAAGAACATGGAACATCTCAAACTTGAGACCGTGCTACAATATGACGAATGACTAGGAAATTAGGCACTGCACTCTTTTCCTTCCCCTGGATTTTTTTCCCACTGGGTTTTTTCCTTGGAAAGGTTTTTAACGAGGCGGCGTCCCCTATACCTACCCTGGTTAACATAGCATTGGCTCATATTTATATGTAAATTATTCAATAAAAGAGTTTATGAATTGTTTCTTCTCTTTATCCTGCTGCAAATAATGATACGAATGCCTCAAATGGCTACAACACTCCAAAACCAAACAATCAAGTCTAAGTAAAAATTCCCTTGAGGGGATGCATTATAAATTAAACCTTAGACAAGTCTAAGTAAAATTCTCTCAAGGAGACGCATTATAAACCTTAGATGAGTCTAAGCAAAATTCCCTCAAGGCGACGCATCATAATCCTTAGACAAGTCTAAGTAAAATTCTCTCGAGGCGACGCATTATAAACCTCAGACGAGTTTAAGCAAAATTCCCTCGAGGCGACGCATCATAAATTAAACCTTAGATGAGTCTAAGTAAAATTCCCTTGAGGCAATGCATTATAAATTAAACCTTAGACGAGTTTAAGTAAAATTCCCTCGAGGCGACGCATTATAAATTAAACCTTCGAGTCTAAGTAAAATTCCCTCGATGCATTATAAACCTTAGACGAGTCTAAGTAAAATCTCCACGAGGTGACGTATTATATCATAAATTAATCCTAAGATAAATCTCCAAGTAAAATTCCCTTGAGGCGGCACATTCATATCAAAAAGTAAACCTTAGATGAATCTAAGTAAAATTCCCTCGAGGTGGATAACCATCATGCTAAGCATTTTTAAGCATTAGAATAATTTTGATGTTTTAATATTCCCTCGAGGCGGTAACCATCTTGCTAAATATGTTAAACCTTAAAAAAAGATAGAATTTTTATGGTTCCCTTGAGGCGGGTGACCATCTTGCGAACAACTTTGTTAAAGCAGACGGACATTATACATGATACGAGATGAAAGGCAAAAATATCAAATGAAAAAATTAGCCTTTCATTAATTTGGAAAAAGTTACAAAAGTTGGAGAAACAAAATACAAATAGTCCTATCCTACGCTTAATCATCTCCGCCTGGGAGGTCACCGTTGTTAGCCGGCTCAAGAGGACTATCGGGAACCTCATCGAAAGTAGGAAAGGGCACATTCTCAACCATTGCATCCTCCAGCTCTGGTCAATGAGTACGTACCGCTTGAAGGAGGCGAGACCCAAATAATCAAGCCATTTTTACCATCTTACCCACGATGCCATCCAGCTTGATGTCCCTTTTCTGTACTTCCTTCTTTAAAGCATCAACCTTCCCTTGAGCCACCTCAAGCTCACCCTGGGAATGAGAGGCATCTTTCTCCAAGTCGGTAAAACGTTGAAGAAGTTGATCATGGGCCTCACGAAGCCTCTCTAACTCTTTTTGGAGACCGCCTCCACCTCATTTTGCTTGGCCGTTGACGCCTCCTTTCTTGCCACCTGGAGATCTTCCTTGGCCACTTGAAGTTTAGCCCTCACCTTAGCATGATTAGATGACATTCGATGCATCTCCACACATCGAGACATAGCCTGGAAAATAAAGAGGTCATTGGCTGAAACAGAAATAACTCAAAAATAAATTTCTTACATCAAAGAGGGCATCCACTATCCTCCCCGTCAAGCAGACGCTTGAGTCCTCTTTATAAGCCTCCCTCTCCCGAGGCAAGGGAAGTACATGGCGGAATGCTAATTGTACTTCCGGGCTCGTGATCCCACCCTGAGGACCAGCTAGCTCGAGGAGGCTCTCCTTAAAGTGGGTAGAAAGGCAAGTAGCAGCGATGGAGGCCAAGGTGGTAGGAGTAGATTGGCGCTAGGCCGAGCAGAACACCTCTTGGTTCTGCGCAAATGAAAGATTGATCATATAAAAAATAATCAATACATCAACTCAACTCACGTCTTACCCTCTTAGGTGTCGTCTCGGATGGCACCACCTCGTTAATAGGGGCATCATCCCGTGGCTTCTTGTGGGCCGCCACTTTCTTCAACGGAGCAATGTTCGAGATGTTATCCTATGTTAGATCTATTTTCTCTGCCTCCTTCCTTTGATTTTGCCGTGACAGGTCCTTGATACCTTTTGTTAAATGTTTGTTAAGGGAGGAGTTCAGACGAGAAGATAACATCTTGTAAACAATGATTAAAAAGAGTAAAACTTACTAGGAATCTCTACTATACCACTATAGTACACAAAATCGAAGCCGTCCCATCCAATCACTTGGATGTTGTTTAGGAAAGCCCAAGCAATGGTTGCTAGAGACTACTGCCCTTGCTCCAACTGGCTGAAAATCTCCACATGGGAATCCGCCTCCAGACCCTTTAGAGATAACGCCTCAGGAACATCTTCTCTCCAATGAGTAGGAAACGATGGGTGCACCGGGTCCACTTTAATGTAAAAGAAATATTGTTTGAAATTACGGATCGACTGAGGACGGTCCGAAAAGAAATAGAAACCATCCCTGCCACTGAAGTGGAGATGGTCCTAGACGACTTCCTCCTCATAGACACCAGCCTGCGGAAAAAGGGTGAGTCAAAGTTAAATCTGAGGCCACGACAGATATGATAAAGGCCTACTATATTTGACCAGTAGTTAGGGTGAATCTGAGCCAGGCACACGCCCCAATCAGTTAGGAGTTGAGCGATCTCTTTGGGTAAGGGCTAGGTGAAGCCGATCCAGATCTGCTCCATATATATGCTAAAGTAGCCTTCAGGAGGAGTGTGCACACGCTAATGCTGGGCCGGTAGCAGACACGATTTCCCTATAAGCCATTTATGGATCTGCGCCTCGAATCATATGTCCACATCATGAGCAATGGACACCATGTTTTCAATACGAGGTGTGGGACCTCTCACCCGGCTCCTCCTTACCTTCTTGGGTTTTTGAGTCCCCCTTGGTGCCTCCTGAGGGCTTGACTTCCCGGCCTCCTGATCCAGGCCACCACCACCATCGTACTCGTCTACGGCTCTCATTAAAGAGTCATCTGAATCAACTATGGGCCATTGTTCAGGAGGCTATTGGTCAGTCATTTTCCTATGCCCCCTTCTTTTAATCCTAAGAAAGGGACGCTGGTTAGTTCTATCAATGGTCACCGGTTGGGATAATATGTCATCCAATTTAAAGTTCAATCTAGTGAGATGGTTCAAGGCCCTAGCAAAGGCTGCGTCGTTGCTAGAGCTACTAGAAGAACTCATCCTAAATAAATAATGAAGCATCAGATCACAGTCTCAAAATAGACATCGCTTCGAGGAAGTCCGCTTTGGTTAACGGGCCTTCCATGGACGCCTTGACCCAAACTAAATTAGAACCCCAAACAAGGTCGCGCAACCCTAGAATGCAATCCAAAATTCAGAAATATTTATCTATTGCTCACCACCGTTAATGAAAATACCTAATCTAGGAAATTTTCCAACGGCGTTTCCAGACTCTTATGATTACGTTTAAAATCTAGAGGGGACTTAAGGTCGGGAGGATTCAAAGCAATTGTGAAATATTGGCATAAATTATAAGCAAAGACAAAGCAAAAACCCTAAATACAATACCAGTTCCACACCAAAGAATACAAGGTTGAATCACTTTAAGTACAGACAAATCGCTTATGTTGTAGAAACAAATTTGAAGCATTATACTTATCATAGCTAGTTAGAAACTTACTTGTAGATTAAGGTGTAGAAAAATAGTCTGATAAAAGATGTGGTCGTAACACCTCACAAGGAAACGCAGGGTATAAACAAAGAGAACTTGTTGAAATCACGGGAGAAATGAAGAAGAATTGCAGAAATGCAGAAAAAATAAGAAAATTTTTGCTATAGAAAGTAAAAGAAAAAAGTAAGAAGACGAGCCATTTATAAAGGCTTTGAATTTGAAAGGACGCGGATGCTTCTAGAGAGATACGTGGCATCATTGGATACGCCGACGGGTTTTACGTAACGCCCCAAACAGCTGGTAGTAGAACGCAATCATCAGATGTTTGGGTCGATGTCATATTCGAAGCGACGCAAGCTTTAACAAGCTTCTCTGACTTATGAGGAGACTTCTGTTAAGAGAGCGTAATTACAAGATGTCACCCTCTCGAAGACTATGGCAGAGCTCGTTTACTCAATCGCTCGTTGGGGGAAGCCCTATCTCGATTCACCTACATTAGTACCCTCATTTGTTCTTTTTTCATCCCGGTCTCGACCATGAGGCGGTTTCATGTGCCAAGGTAAATGAAACCGTCTCATAGTCAAGATGGTACGATCATAAGATGGTGATCCCGTCTCGAGAATCTAGGCGGTGACATTTAAATGATGGCTTTAGACTGTCATGCGAATAACCGCATCCTAGAACGAAGGAATGGATAAAACTCAAACTTGGTCTCCCTTGATTCTAGGGATCACGATCACCGCTTTGACCAATTCAAATCTCCTTGATTTGGGGGATTTGGCAGTCTCTATAAATAAGGAAAGGGAGCCTCCATAACAGGTTAATCACATTCTCTCTACTCATTTTTCTAATACAATGTACGCATAAGAACTTTTTACTCTTACTAACTTAAACATCGGATGCTCCCGGGGGACAAAGCCCCGACCCTACTCTAATCTTTATCTGATTTGTAGGAGAAATCTCACATGATTAATCCAACATTTTCTGAAGTTCCACAACATTCAAGTCAAATCCAGATAACGGAACTTTCACTACGTAGTCCAATTCCAAGATCTCAAAAATCTCTCAGATCTCTCTATCACTGGCAATATGAAGATGCATTCTGGGAAGAAGAAGGTGAATAGATTTTGTTAGAATTTAGAAAGAAGAAGAGATCAAACCGAATCAGCTATAAGGCTCTTAATTCTAACTTGAATTGTAATTTTGATAATGCGAGAGAAGCGGCTTTGTGTTTGATGCTGCTCTCTAGGGGGCCACTCTTTTTAGGCTAAATCTCTGTACCCAAACGAGGTTTTTCGATTTGCCAAGAAGAAACCATCACATTCTTGTGCTTCTGTTTCCAAAAATCAAATCTTTGAATGTAGCAATTTTTTGAAACGTGTACCAAAAGACATCAACGTCCACGAGACAACATATTCATCTAAGAACCCAAGAAATCGAAGAACAATGGAATCATCGAATTCCCGGAGGAGGGATTAGAGCCTCGGCCAAAGATATCAAAGAGGCTACAAACAAGAATTGAAGAGAAAGGGGGCGTTGATATTCAATTGGTGGTAATGAAACAAATTACAAATACGAACTTGAACAAAACTGTGGTCGGTTAAGCATGCCTGTGAGCAAGTTCAAATCAGAACATGATGTTTATTTTATAAGTGCAGAAAGCAAGAAAGGGAAGAGTGTAATGGTAATGGAATCATGTGGAGAGGAGAGTAGTTTGGTTCTCGATGGGGAAATCGGATTTGTATATGCTGAGGACTGGGTGGAATGGTCTTTTGCAATGAAAGCAACATATCAAGCTAAACGACGTTATTCAGGTTTGGTCATTTAGGGTTGCCACACAACTCTGGATTGCCATCGATAAGATCTGGGACACACCCTCAACATCATTATAGACAAGGCGTAGATGAATGAATGAATCTGCAACGAAGAAGAACAGAAAAGCTTCGATTTTTTTGTTAGTTAGTATTATACTCCCTTCACTAGCATTTTCATTACTTTTAAGATTATAGTTGTTTATTTATTGCTACGGAGATAAATTTTTGACATGTATTTGTGTTACCTACTATACTTTCATAACAAAATTGACACATCTTGTTCTTCCAACCAGTTACATACCACTTATATACCGGTTTCTTACCAGATATCAAACAGTTGAAAAAATATTATGACGTTTCGAAGATAAAAATGAGACAAACAAAAAACTCTAAAGCATCATGTCAAAAAAATGAGCAGTTTAAGAGATAATGGCGAAATAAGACAAGGAAAATTAAAAAACAAGCGTAGAAGGTAAGGAAGGTGAACACAGAAACTTTGAAGCGTATAAAAGGCAAATATGAAACTTAATTGGTCAAATAAGTTAGAACACAAAACTTGGGCTGAAATTATTCCTAACTTTCAACTGATTAATAAAATTTCCCCTTATTTTTTGTTAAAGGATCTTGTTTATTATGATATGTAATTTTAATTTGAGGCCCATCTTTTAATGGGCTGCGATTTATGTCACGAAAACGAGAGAGATTCCACGTGTTGAAATCCCCACATTAGCCATTGCATCTTAATTTGGGGGAAATTGGATCCAATCGATTCCAGAGAGTTTCTGAACCACTAGGTAATTTAGGGTATGTGAATTTGTTGGAGTTTGTTTGACATTTTATTTTTATTTTTTACGCTAGGGTTTTGTTACTAATGGGATATTGCTACGGTTGACTAGTTGGGGCAAAATGGGAATTGGTTGTGCTTTCTTAGATGGATATTTCAGGCACTTAATTGTTTCTAGATTGTTGTTGAATTTAATCTTTGCTTTAAAAATATATGATGAATTCACATGGTATTTACAGGTATATCTAACTTCCATGATTCCAGCAGTGGAAGTTGAGGCTCGTGGAATCCTCCATAAGAAGCTCATCAGGTAATTTCTTAAGATTGTGGAAATTCCCAATTGAACGTTTTTAGTATTTTGAAGTTCTTGATTTGTGTTTTTTTTTTGTTCATACAGCTGAAAATGTAATGTGTGAAAAGGGATAAGGTATATGATCATTGTTTTGATAGTGTGTTCGATCACTGTGTTACAAAATTGATTGATTCTCGGGTTAATTTTCCTCAAAGCTCCATTTCTTGTTTTCCATTGAAGATATGACCATGACCTTTCATCTACCAATACTCATTTTGGGGTTTAGATTTGGAGACACAGATTGTTGCCAAAAGCATTTGTGTCGAAATGGAATCGACAATCACATTCGCAAGTTTGTCACCAACCAAATGATTGAATGTGACATAGATGACTTAGTCTTACTGGTCATACTGTTCAGAGTTGTGAAATTGAAGATAATGGTTTATGAAAAGGGAAATCATGTAGATATATACGAGCTTGCTGGAAAAGCTGATACTATGGTTTGCTGCTTGAATATGAACTTACAAACAGTGACAACATACTCCTTCTCTAGTTATGGTTTTAGCAGAAGAAAAGAAGGTTTCTTCATTTTCCAGTGAGCAATTTTATCAGGCCCTGTCACATAAGTCTTATTAATTTATGTTTAATATATACATACAAACACACACGACTATACGGGTGTTATTACTAAACTTTTGCTCAAGGCGTATGTTTGCCTGAGTGTTTTTAAAGAGAGGATTTCTACTCTCTCTGAAGAATTTCTCCTTCTCTCTCTTACTCTGATTTTCTACTTCTTTTTTCCAAAATCCTTTGTTTCTCTTGCTTGTTCCGATCGCCAGGTGAATCCTCTCGCGTCAATTGGTACGAGAGCAGGATCTTGCTGCCTGTGACTTTTCCGGATTCAATATTGCCATGGACAGCGCCTATGAAAGCTGGTCTCACTGGATGGATGAGATAATGATCAGGTATTTCAAGAAAATCAGTGAAGCGATAGAGAAATGTTACAACAAACAAAAATTGAATTGAGAAAGGCATTGAAGTCTCGTTTGATTCAACACCTACTGATCTAAGCTCAGAGGTTTTAGAACGACTAACAACTGAAGGTGATTTCCTTTGTAATGATGTTCTTGATTTACAGGAAGAAGATGTCTTTGCCAAAGGTTATGAGTTTCAACCAATAGTTAACGCAATGGCTCCGTCAGAGTTCAAGCCAAAATTCAATCCGGCGAGAATTTTAACTTGTGTTACATATTTATGATAACTTTTATTTCAAAACATTTTGTCAGAATAGTTATTTATCTAGAGATTGTTCACTTTCTATTTAACTTGTGTATGGAAGAGTTAATGAAATATCTTATGCTGATTAAATTTTTGTGTATTTTGCTGATTGATGCATTGTCACAACTTAAACCTTGATTGAGATCAGTTTCTTAGCGTTTAAAGGAAAAAGGGAGGTAGTGGTGAAAAGGAAGGAGAGAGAAAAGAGATAAGAACAAAAATAGGAAGAAAATAGCTTATTACTCTCCATATATAAATGAGTAACTGTTACAATTAGTGGCATGGTAGTCGAGAGCGCAAAGCGCTGCAAAAAAAAACGATCGCTTAGTAGAGATAAAACGTTCTATTATAAATTCATCCAAAACATTATAGGTTTAGAAAATTTATAAAATATAGACATATAGTCACTTAATATTAATAAATATTAAAAATATTACATGTCATAATAATCCACAACAAAAATAACAAGTTGATTTGGATTTTGATAAATTGTTATTTTTGTTGTGGACTATTATTTCTTTTACAAAGCGTCCGCATTTTGCGCCCTTGCGATTTGTGTTCAACGAAAGGGCAGAAGATGCGCTTCACTTCGCTTTTGACTACTATGATTAGGGGTAGCTAGCTAATAAGACAAAATACTATAACAAACTATTAACTATATGGATGAAAATGGCTGCATAATCCTAGGTAATAAAAGGCTACATTTACCCTTAATTTAGACTACTTTTCATGCATGCATATAACAATTGGCTACATGTATGCTATTGTTTATGCACCTAAACCAATAATAGAAGCAACTTTATTATAACCAGTTATGAATCGGGAAATAGTATATATAGTTGTCTATATTAAGGATCAATCACAAAATTTTCCTATAATAGCCTCTCTTTTAATGTATTAGAATTTAATTGAACTTTTCTTCTCCTTATTAACTTCACTATATTATTTTAACTGACATCTTAAATTTCATGATTAGCTGTATGAGATTTGATTTCATGTTAGCCTTCTGCTGTTCTGCCAGTAATCTTCAGCAATTTTTTTATTATGGTTGATTAGGATTGTTGTCTTGTTTCATGGCAATATTGTCACATAGATATCTTCAACGTTTTCAATTTCACATGGGTTTTTCATTTAACTCTCTTTTTTCATAATGGACAGAGTTATAATTGAAGATATTGGTTCATGAAAAGGGCAATAGAGTTTGCTGGAAAAGATGATATTGTGAAATCATTATTTTATTCACTTAACTGTATGGATATGGAATGTGTCATAAAAGTTTCTAAATTTGGTTTACTTAACATGATCTTGTGCGGCTAAGATACCTTGTTTAATATGTTTGCTGTGTACCCACATTAACATCTTGTTTTCAATGACTTCATCCTAATATAACAGGAATACAACTCTCAAGAAATAGTAAAAATCATGTTTTCTTATTCAACAATAATTGAATTGAATTTTGAGTCAAATTGAATTTCTTTATGTTATATATGCATTTTGAGTCAAATTGAAATTTTCATGTAAATAATTGTGCTCCTCTAGTGTTGGGATTCCGGCTCTGCCTAAGATTTGGATAAGAAGGATACATTTTTGGTATTTATAATTAAATGTTGTGGTTTGGTTGGTACACCAGTTGGTGTTTTTCCAATTAATTTTTATATTGTTCAACTGTTTCCCCATGTATTAAAAGTAATTTCTTGCCACTTAATTTGGATTTGAAAACATTTATTCCTAACTGAACAAACAGTCAACCTATGTTTTGCACTTTTGCTGTTAAGCCCCGACTAAGTTGGCCCTAGCCATATTTACTCATGCTTTCTGCAGCCTATGAATATTATAAAAATATGAAGAAGGAAAAGGGAAAGATAAATGAGCTGCTTCTGATCAATAAGCAAATGGCTGACTCTTCGATTATAGAATCAGAAGGTCATAAGTTGGATTCCGGCCAACAAAACTACGCTAAGAGAATTAGTCATGAGAATATTTCTTTTCGACAAGGTGAAATTAGAATAGTTAATAGAGAACAAGGATTTTGTATATTTAGTATATATTATACTTTGCATCATAGGATGCCTTTTCCTTTAATATTAGATCTCAAGTTTTTTTAAATCATGAAAAGAGATACTCGTCAAGTTCTTCATGTTATAGATGGAGAACAAAATCAGGTTTTGGATCAAACTAGCAAAGGTGAACGATATTGGCAAGTTTATTACAGAGGATACAATTCCCATGGTAGACAATATTAATCCTGGTAGACAATCATTAAGCATGGGATCAAGAAATAATTAAGCTGTGGGATTAAGATAAATATTATACTCTACTATATTATATATTACTTGTGGGTCTAGTATTTGTCATTATAGTAGTGTTTTGAGTATTATTTAAGCTGTGCATTTGCATTGTTTCAGGCAGCTTTTGAGATAGTTATTTTGGCTCTTTCGTTATGCATTTCACAATATAGTAGCCACTACTCACTCTCTAATCAAGTTTGTGTTGGTTAATTAAGGCAGTCAATGAACATGCGAACTATCATGGCGGAATTAAAACTTAAAATTAACCCTTAAAGATTTCCTAAACATGACATGATTTGCTAGACATGATGTATGACCTAGAGGCAATTAGGGCGATATATCTTTATTATTCATTAATGTAAAAATAGTTACAGAATATTGTTTATCAATAATAAGGTATCTTTGTTATATATTCGATGATTGTTTATAAATTATGTATCTCGCTGGCATTATATATATGCCATTAAGTATGTGTATATATTCATTGATATAATAAGACAAAGTCCGTAACTATTTCATAGCGTGAAAGTGCAAGCACATAGTGGGAGCTATGTGGAGTGAGAACTGCACACAATGTGAAACTATGAAAAGTTTAAATATCCCTAGTTATAGTTTTATTGATAGTGGACTTCAATGAAGCGGACATACTAGCATGTGTAGACTTACTCCTTAGATTTGACCTAAGCAGCAGATCTCACGAGCTGTAGGTGGTACTTTGAGTTAACACATGAATGTGTTTGGGTAATACATTGGAGACCGCTATAGGACAAATACTCCGAATGTATTTGGGTAATACATTGCAGTGCAGGCCCACCATCACGCCGCAAGCCCGCACTTGCAGAGCAAGGCAAGCCTACGGGCTTGCCTTGCATGGTACACATAGCCTACATAAGCGGTTGTGTGCACACGGGTCAAACTCGCGGAGCATGGTGCTCCACGGGTAACCCAAGTGTGTGGGATGGCACACATTGCTAAATGGGGAGCATTCCATGCTCCCCATCTCCTATAGATAGGAGCTCCTCCTCCTCCTTATTTCGTACTTCAGCTCAACATTCCTTTTGAGTTTTGACTCCTTTTCTCTTGCGAGTTTTTTTGCGAGATCCTCCACGAGTTTTCCTAGCTTTTGCATGAATTCTTTTGAAGGCTTATTTTTATTTTGGAAAGAGCCTTCTCAGTTATATTTTCGGGTTGGTCTACGAGCGGTCTAGCAGCTACTTGTTAACTAACGAGTTCTCCCCTACTCGAGGTTTTGGTCAGTAGGGTCCATGTGGACTTATCATATAGCTCGTCCTAGTTTGAAGGCTTTTGCTAATAGAGTGCTTTCTTAATTGCTCTAAGGGATCACCGCACCACTTCAAAGGAAGGCATGCATCAACTGAGTTTTGGAAGGGTACCCAAACTATGGTCTGAGAGGTGGTTAGAAAGAAATGTACTTTCTGTAAAAGAGTATACCCGCTCTAAAGTCTTCTCCACCTAAGGAATGAAATAAATCACTAGTTGATTAAAGCTCGGAAAGGAATTGGGGGACTGGATGTAGGCTAGGGGTCAAACCAGGATAAATCTCAAGTGTTGAAGTTCTAACCTTTTTTGCATCTTTATCACGTTTCTCATTCATCATCTTATCTCTCTTATTTCATAGTTTTGCTTGAAAAACCAATCCGTGCTGAGTATAGTACTCAACACACGATTGAAGATAAACTATGTCAGCAAAGCTGAGTAGTTTATATGTTTTTAGACCAACTCAGCACGCAGTACTTAGCACTATTCATCTAAAAACTTTAACTTGGTAAATATTTTATAAAAATAAAAAAATAGCATTCACCCCTCTGCTATGTAATTAATCCATCTAAGGACCAACAAGTGGTATCAGAGCAAGTGCTCAACTTATTGACTAATCGTCTTTGAGTAAAAGATTCATAAATGGCTTACAACAACTACAGTTCCAACTCAGGATAGACATTGCTCCTGAATGAGGGAATGTCTGTAACCAGGCCACCGTTGTTCGGCGGTAATCACTACATATTTTGGAAAAATTGCATGAAAATTTTTATTCAACCTCAAAGCATACAAGCTTGGCTTGTTATCGAGCTTAGCCCAAGAATTCCTATTGTTGTTAGGAATGGGGAATGTGTTCCAGTCGATCCAGAAGATTATGATGATGATGACCTAAGGCTTCTTAAAGAGAATGTCGCAGACATTAATTACTTACATTGTGCGCTAGATCTTACAGAATTCAACAAGGTCTCAGGATGTGAGACTACACAAGAAATCTAGAAGAAGCTAGAGATTGCCCATGAAGGAACTGACAAGGTGAAGGAGTCCAAGATCAACCTCATGCTGCGAGAGTATGAGAAGTTCCAGATGGGCACCAGTGAGGGTATTCAAGCGATGAATACCAGGTTCATTAACATCGTTAATGAACTAAAGAGGCTGGGCAAGGAGTTCACTGAGGAGGAGCTGGTGAAGAAGATTCTTTGCACTCTTACCTTAGAGTGGGATGCCAAGAAGAGCGTGATGGAGGAGGCTCATGTTCTTAAGACCTATAGCTATGATGAGGTGATAGACACCTTGCTGACTCATGAGATGAGCCGAAGGAAATATATCGATGACTCTAAAAGGAGTAAATGCAAGGAGAGACAGGGAAACGCCATTGTCATGAAAGCTGATTCTTTTGATGAATCCGCAAACTGCGATTCTGATGAGAAAATGACCCTTTTGACTAGGTGTTTCAAACGCTTCATGAAAAAGGACGGGAAGTTTAACAAGAAGAAGTTTCTCGCTAAAATCAAGTCAACTGAGCATCGACGAGGAGTTGAGGAAGGACTCAAGAAGGAACACAACAATGATATCAAATGCTTTGGCTATGGAGAAAAAGGCCACATCCAGTCGAGCAATCCAACAACCAAGAAGGACATATATAAGAAGCAATTTGCAAAGAAGAATGAGGCACTTATTGCCACCTGGAGCGATTTAGAAGAATCTTTGTCGTCTGATGAAGAAGTAACTGAAAGCATCAACCTCTACTTAATCGCCATTGAGAAAGGGGTGAAGGCTCAACATCTACCTCAGGTAGAAGTCAAACCACTGCTGACTCTGAAGCTGAGCGCAACAAAGGGAAAGCTCCTGAGGTAAATTCTGAAATCCCTTTGTCAATAGAAGAGTTCACCCATGCACTCTTTGATGTCATGAAACTGACTAATAAGTCGATGAAAACCATCAAAGAGTTAGTGAGGAGAAGTGAAGATTAGGAAGGCACTATTGCTTCCTTGTCTCTTGATATTCACTTTCTTCAAGAAAAAGTTGAGTATCAGAACTGTCATGTCAGCAAGCTCACTAAGCAATTAGATGAGTTGAATGTTGAGATAACAACTTTAAAAAAGGAATGAGTTCCTCCTCCAGCCAATAGTTAAACTTTGAATAACCAAACTCGCAATTCTAAGAGGAAGAATTCCTCTAAAAAGAAGAAAGTGAGCCAACTCAAAGCTAAAAATGGTGTGCGATTTTTGTTGAAAAGCTGGACATGCTAAAGTTCTCTAGAGAAATATAAAAATGGTTATTACGATAAGTATGATTGGAGTAACCTAAGCACTGCTAATAAAGGGCCTAACTCGAGAGCATGGGTACCTAAGAAAACGTAACTGTTTTGCATGTGAGTCTTAGATCCGCTGATGACTCTAGAATGTAGTATTTGGATAGCGGGTGCTCAAGGCATATAATGGGAGATGAAAGACAGTTCATCTCATTGGAACACAAAAGAAATGGAAGTGTCCATTTCAGAGATAACCAAAAAGGCAAGATTGTTGGTTGTGGCACTATTGGTGTCTCTCCTTCAATCAAAGAGGTTTCTCTGGTCAAAGGACTTAAGTTAAACTTGCTTCGTGTAGCCCAGCTTTGTGACAAAGGCAGGAAGGTTACATTCAACTCAGCAGGTTACTCAGTTATTGATTGTAAGACTGATTCTACTATACTCTTTGCTCTTGAATCAATAATGTGCATATGATTGATTTATCCCCTAGCTCTACTAACGTGTGTATTGTATCTAAGGAAGATAATTCATGGTTTTGGTATAGAAGGATGGGTCATGTAAACATGAACATTTTGTCCAAAATGGCCAAAAAGAAATTAGTTATGGGATTACCCATCATCAGCTTTAAGAAGGATAAACTTTGCTCAGCTTGCCAGCTAGGTAAGCAGGTTAAGAAATCATTTATGTCAATTAATCACGTAGTAACTAAGCGACAGTTGGAGCTTCTCCACCTAAATCTGTTTAGCCTAGTTCAGCCTATGAGCTTGGGAGGAAAGAGATTTTCATTGGTGGTTGTGGATGACTTCACAAGATTCACTTGGGTAGTCTTGCTGAGTAGCAAAGGTGAAACATATGAATCTTTTGTCAAGCTCAATAATCGGATAATGAATGAAATAGGAACTAAAATCAGTAGAATTCGAATTGATCATGGATGTGAATTTGAGAACTTTCATTTCGAAGAATTCTATTCAGTGCATGGCATTAACCATAACTTCTCTTCTCCTTATACTCCTCAACAAAATGGGGTTGTAGAAAGGAAGAATATAACCATAGTTGAAATGGCTCGATCTATGCTGAGTGATAACAATCTACTAAAGTAATTTTGTGGAGAAGTTGTTAACACAGCTTGTTATATCTTGAATTGGGATTTAATTCGCACAATTCTAGAGAAAACACCCTATGAGCTTTGGTGAAGATGTAAGCCCAAGATTGGTCATCTAAGATCATTTGGTTGTAAGTGTTTTGTTCTTAACACCAAGGAACAGTTAGGTAAGTTTG